>BRDA01027323.1:0-17452 GCA_036984385.1 Crenuchus spilurus | reverse complement strand
AAAAAATGGTCGTCAACGAATATTTTTCGTCATAATTATCGTTAACGAAATTAACACTGCTTTTGTCACCTTCATTCACCTGGAAATACCTCCACGCCGCTGACATAGCTGCTCCTTCTCTACTACCGGGCTGGTTAAAGTCACGCTGCCGTTTAAGTGGCTTGTTCAGCTCGGCCACGGTACGTAGTCGTCGTCTTCTTTTTTAAATTTTATTTAATTTTATTTATTTATTTATTTTGTGGCGCAAACTAATACTGTCTGTTAGAAGGAAACGAAGCTCCCATCACGCTGGTATCAGATCCTGTAGTATCGGAGCACTTTTATGAATACGAGTACGAGTACACGCACATGGTGTCGGACAGATACCCGATGCTGGTATCGGTATCGGGGCATCCCTAAATACAACTACAGCCAGCCACTTCAGACAGCAGCAGGGCTGGAAAAAGACTGATACTGGACTGATATTGGCTCATTTGTCCATTTTTAAGACCACTGCAAAAATGCTTTCTAGTCTGAGTAGTACATCAAAGATGGCAGATGTAGCATTCAGCTACATACGTTTTTGATCATTTTTATAGCACATACCGTTCTTTCAAGGTAACCGACAGACCCAAAGTGCTTTTCATCTTCAAACACATTGTCAGAGTCATGACTTCTTCACAAACACTGAATGTGTTGGACTGAGGTAAAATGTTATCACTTCTACTAGGCCTAACAACGTAACCTGTTGCATGGCAAGGTGAAGCCTGACAGATTTTGCGGATAGACTCTCAGCCACACATGCACAGGGTGATCTCTATCTCCCTCCCTCGTTCTCTCTCTCGGTTCCTCCACTTCATCAGCTGAGACAGGCCACAGTGGCAGAGTGTCTTATCAGTGCTCCCTGTTGATTCTCATAGGGGCCATCAAACCTTTCAGCATAGACTACCATGTTCCTGGTTCCCCTTTTCACAGATACCACAGAGTTTGCAGGTGGAATGTTTCATTGCCTGATTAACTAACACACTGATTGTTTCATGCTGGTTGTGGGTTAATTGTAATGTAAAATCATCTGAGGTAACCCATGTGCCATTGCATGTAGTGTGTCTCTCTTTCAATCAAGATGTCTCCTGGGTCCTTGATAGCCTGTCTTCCCACGCAGACTTTTTTTTCCCCCACTTGAAAGGACTTGTCTTGACCTCTGTCCACTTGTTGGTAACTCTAGTGATTTTGCTAGAGATCAGGTTTTTCCATTTCAGTGCATGCCACATTTGCCTGGCATTTGTCTCTCTTTCTAAAAAGTGACGAATGGCAGGAATAAAATTCACCATCTTTTTTCAATGTCTTCAAATTCAAAGTACTTTTGGAAAAGTACTGTGAAAATGCCAGCACTGGGGCAGAACGTATTGCTTCAATACAAACAGTAATATTGTTATTTATTGTTTATAAATAATTGATATTGTTTGGATATGATATCTTAATTATGATTAAACCTGGATTTGTATGTGATAATCAGCTCGATTTCATCAGCTCGAAATCATGCTTTGCATATGAATAATTAAGATTGTTATATAGCCTATATAATGATATTGTATTTGGCCTGATCAATGAAAACAAAGAGAAACAGACTTTTGAGTTTTAGCAGTGTCTCATTTAGGATTAAAATGTGTAAATGAATTGAATTAAAATGTGAAGTAGGGATACATCAAACATTTTGCAACTAAAATTATTTGGACATAAACGGCAAAACGGTAACAAGTGAAAAGACTAGTTTAAACTTTGTCATTGTTCAGGTTTAGAGCCAATGAAATGCAGTTAGCATCTAACCAGAGTGTAATGTACAGTGTTATTTACATAAAGTGCAGTAATGACTGAAATGGTACATTGAGTTGTAGAAATTTGAATGTCTATTGCAAATAAATAATATACATTATTATAGAGTACATGTATGTGAGGTTGCAGATATAAAGTATATGAATAGTGCAGAGGTGCAAGGATTCAGTTAAGTGGCAGTGCAGTGATACAGTTCGAGTGAAAGTGGCGGTGCAGAGTTCAGTAGGGTCACAGCCTCAGGGAAGGAGCTCTTCCTGAGCCTGCTGGTGCATGAGCGGAGGCTCCTGTAACGTCTGCCAGATGGGAGAAGGGTGAAAAGTCCATGGTTTGGATGAGAAACGTCTTTGTTGATGTTTCTCACCCTGCCCAGGCACCGTTTGTAGTAAATGTCCTGAATAAGGTGCCTGTGATGCGTTGGGCAGTTTTCACCACCCTTTTGAGTGATTAGTGGTCGGCTGTGGAACAGTTGCCATACCACACAGAGATGCAGTTAGTGAGTATACTCTCAGTGGTACAGCTGTAGACGTTTACCAGGATCTTGGGACACAAGTGAGTTTTCTTAAGGCTCCGAAGGAAGTAAAGGTGTTTTTGTGCCTTTTTGGCTAGGATGAAGTTCAGAGACCAGATGAGAACACTGGAGATGTGGATACCAATGAACTTAAAGCTAGACACCTGGTCTACTGCAACTCTGCTGATGTACATGGGGGATGTACATACCTCATTATTTTATTAGAGCTGTAAACAGGAGCACAATCGGGCTCAAAACACAACCTTGTGGAACGCCAGTGTTCAGGGTGATTGTGGAGAAGAGATTGTCTAATTTATATCAAGCTATAACCTTTTTCTAGTTCCCAACGAGTCACACCAGAGCACATTGGTTTCCCAAATTTTATTCATGTTAATATTCAGTGTTCAATAGATATTTTTTTCTTTGAACCAAGACAAAAAGGCATTTAGCCTATTTAATTTATTTACCCTCAAAAAAGCAAATTCAGTAGTGACCATGGCGGAATATCAACAAGTACCAGCACCACCCTACTAGCTCTTCCTGCAGTTTAAATGAAAAAGGCAGTTATCCATGCTAATGGGCAGGAAAATATTCTTGTTTTTGTTTGCACAGGCCTGGAGCAATGCTCGTTGATGTCATTTGTTGAATGTAGTCATTTCCTTTCACTGGTCTACCATGAGAGAATCTATTTCCAATTTGATATTGCACATTATGGCAGTTCTACAAAAAATATATTG
Organism: Crenuchus spilurus; assembly: GCA_036984385.1. Classification (NCBI taxonomy): domain Eukaryota; kingdom Metazoa; phylum Chordata; class Actinopteri; order Characiformes; family Crenuchidae; genus Crenuchus; species Crenuchus spilurus. Next base: position 14,395 of record BRDA01027323.1, on the reverse strand, counting down.
GCATCCTCTTGTGCAGTGTTGTGCTGATCATAAACACTGAAATTGCTGTTTAAGCCTGTCTTAACTTTGTCGACCTTAATGTTGTAGAAATAGTTTTTTTGCCACATTGGGTTCTTGTTTAACTTGAAAAGCTCAAATGTTTTTATGAAAAAGTCAAATTAGCATAGCTTTACTCTGTCACCCTAACGGATTGGTTTGGTGACTTATGCCTCTTTCCCCCCAATTTCTCATTATTTTCTTTTATTGCTTCTTCTTATTCTCCCCTTTTCTTGACATGAGCGCTCCAAAACTGTCCAGGGACTGGATGATCACCAGGTATTCCTACTACACCTGGCGTTCCAGCAAGAGATACTGGCCTCCTTTTCTGCAGTATTGGCCAGGCTTCATAAAAATGCCATGCGCTTCCTGCCACCTCTGTGAAACTTTTGCCTTCCCCTTGCGATCCCATAACCCAAGAGCTCCCTGGGAAATCCGCTCTTTCATCCTTCCCCACTGTTAAACTAATTACCTGCCTGCAGTGCTGGCCTGGGAAAGCATTAACCAGGCTTATTTGGTGTGATTTGTCGGCTAATTTTGACTCCTGGCCCCTGGTTCCTTTTCCTAGCATGATGGCTCACAAACTGAAGTGAAAATGGGTGTCCTCAAGTGCTCTCTGCATTAGAGGTGTAAATGAAATCAAAAGCAATTAAAAATCACATTGGGACATGATATGCCATGCTAGGTTAATTCCTCCTTTCTTTTGGAATGTTGATTTAAGTCTATAGATTTCAGCTTTCTGTTTGAGCTTTTCCTTGCCTGGAATGTGCACGCCTGGGTGAACTGAATTGCTTCCCCAGTTCTTGAGTATGAGGAGAGATTTTCTTGGACATTTGGTGTCATCATCTCTCACTCAGTAGGAGGTTGATTGTTCTTGTCATTCCTCATTCCTCCTTGATGCCCTCACCCTGACCCCAGAGGATTATAAATTACACTACTGAATTCCTCGAAGTTCTTTCAACCTAGTCTTATGTTCTCTCTTCCTTAACTGGGCACATGTGCGCTAATGCAGATGTACTGTTCTGTTTACTTAGAAATACATATTTGCATGTGAATTATTTATAGTAGGGATGGGCATTTGCTACAATTGTTGGTGAAGAGAGAGGAACGAAACCGGCTAAGCCAACTGATCAATATTTGCAAGTCCTAGCTTGTCGCTAGTTTTCTCATTGCCCTGTCATCTGTAATTCTTTTCCAATAAATTATTAAAGGAATGCATTTGGGGCTCTAAGAACACTTGTCAAAGATGCCTAAAAGTGCTCCTGAAGGTTTACAAAAATGGAGCAAAAATAAGCTTTAGTCCAGTGTATGGGTAGGTGATATGAACTCAGATGTATATCACAGTAGTCATGAGACACTATTGTTACAATGCACTGAATTAGTATGCATTGGATTCTACTTTAGAGTGACTATAGTAGCATGTTTTAATGTATCAAGATTTGCAAATGGCGATAAAGGCTGCTGGCATTCCTACCTTTTTAGCTGCTATAATTTGTGCAGAACTGTTGGCATTGGAGAAGAAAATCAAAATGTTGGATGTGAATTAGGACCTGCCTGATTATATTATTTGGTTGATATTATTGGTTGATGATAATGACACTATGGGTGCTTTCGCACCTACCTTGTTTGGTCCAGACCTTTAAGCCTTTTAAATTTTGACCAAAAGTGAAAGGTGCCTCAGATCTGGACCAAACGACTAATATAATCTGATCAAAAGAGGTGCTCTCGATCTGGATCAACTTCATCATGGGTCGGTTCATCTGCAGTTTGATTAAATTAATTACAGGAAGTTCAGGCAGGCACACTTCACTCATTAAACAGTTGAAGAAGAGAACTATCCAGAAAAACAAGAAACTGAGCTCTGGGCAGCACATGGGTGAGGGGAGACGACCAAATTTCTTATCCCTTCTTTCCTGTCCAGTGGCTAATGTGTGGCTAGTGCTGTGGTGAGGACAGGCTGTTATTGCATCCAGGTGGATGCTGACCATTTATGGTGGTTGAGGTGACTTTGTAATGTCTGTTTCAAATGTCAAACTGCTTTAAGTTTCAAGTAAAACTGTATATAAATGGGAACTGTGATAACGGTAATAAGGATATTTCACAGTATAGTATCAGGCACAAAATAATCATTTTGGTGGGGCCCTCATATGGATTTCTACACTCTCCTAGTCATGTACAGGTGTAATAGGTGGCAGAGAGAGTTATGGTTTCTTATTGTAGATTTACTGGAGCAATCTTATTCCCATTATTCATCACCTAAGGGAGTTTGAGCAGTTATTTGATGGCCATGATGTCAGAGATGCTAAGTTTCATGGCAGTGCACTGTACTACTATCTATGGATCATGTACAGAATGACCACAAATTGGATCCATTTTCATGTAGTTCTTAACAAAAATGATCCCAAGTGTATTTAGCAGCTTGTTTAGCTTTCCCTATACTGAAACTTAGCCACAACACTGTGACTTACCATCCATTACAGGATATTCATGTACTGTAATCACACTCACAACACATCCTAACAATTTCTGAAGTACTTCAAGCATATTTTTTTGTCCTAATTTGTTCAAAGATAAATCATAAAAAATTGGGGGAAGTTTAAAATATCTAGGTAGGAATTATAAAAGGGTTAGAACTGAGTAGTTGGGATAAAGCGTGTACCATGCTGCTGGATTCCAATTAGTAATTGTTTTATCACTTTGCTCCTAATTTGCATAAACTTAAGAAACTTGGTGCAACTGATTTCACTGCTTTCTACATTGCTGGAAATTGCCAGCTCTTCTTGAAAACAAACATTCTGGCTGGCACACAGGGTCACTTGGCCGCACTTCTTTTTTTAAAAAAAGTGCTTAGAATCATTTCAAATCTGTTTGCCATTCCAAGCAGTCACATGATTTCTAGCAAAAGATGGTACCACACAGATGTGTGAATTCTGACAGGAAGCATGTAAGCTACATTGACATGATCACCCAACACTGATAATGTTAGCCTGCTGAAACGTTTTTCTTCCTGCTCAGACTCTCCCACGTATTTTTCTGTCTGAAACCTGTTCCCCTCGACCCTGCTGGCCCAGGAACAGACGAATTCCTGCTATATAATTATCTGTCCGGAGTAAAGTATCTCTTTCAGGAAGTTGGGCTTTAGTTAATAAGATTTCACACAGCTGAGTGACTCTGGATTAAGCCTTTTTCAAGTCATTTGTCCTCTTTTTATGGGCAGGACTTTGCTGTCTCGTCATGATTTTTGTCTTTTAATTAGAATGAAAGCTTTTCAGATGACTCAGAGAGGATTCCTGCAAACTTGCCTGTTTGAAGATTAAGTTTGTCTGAGGTTTTCACCTCATTTCTTCAACTGGCTCAAACTGATCTGTTCCAAACCATCCGACGGTACATATCCGTTGGTCTGTTAGCACGCTTCATGAAGATGCCAGTGGGTGCCTTTGGATTATTGCCAACTTTGTTCATGTACCTGCTGTGGAACAGGCAGAGAATGGACCAATGAAAAAGAAAGGAGTGATGAATCTGTGTGGACTGAGGGAATGCTGAAAGAGGCGAATGTGACTCCTTTGTGCAGCAATTAGATAAATTAACCCAGGGTCAGGGAGAACATAGAAGCAGGGAGAGCCTCCGCTCCGAGCTGCTCTAAATATTTTATGAATCCTCCTTTGAACTCCTCAATCGCTCCAGGAACCCGGGACCTCTCAGCTCTATGGGAGCTCTTTGATAGTTTCTTTTTTTTATTTTAATTTGCTGGAGCGGTAAATGAAATTAAGCCTTAAAGGTTTTTTTTGCTTCTAATGGGTTCCAAGTTTTTTTTATGGATGCAAACAGTATTTGTGTACTTCTCCTTTGTCAAATATTGGGAAAACTATATAATATTTGAGTTTTGCTCTCAGTAATGGTCAACTTGAATTCTTTTTGAAGTACGTATCAGTTTTTTTTTGGTGGTTTTCCTTTTGGTTTGTAGTTGAAATTCACAAAGTAGTCAGCTTGCCCAAGTTGCCTTGTTTTCACATTCCCAATCCCTTAGCTGCTCTTCAGATATTCCACAGGAAGTGTTTTTCTCCAACCAGATAATGGAAAAGCTTGCTTTCCCACTACAGATGGCTGAGTTTGAAGAATCAACAGGAATGAAAGGTTATACAAGGGAGGATTTATTTTCCTGTTGTGATGACAAGAACTTTCCAGAGATTTGAAGCTTGCGGAGAAAAGAGTAAGTCTGGTAGAGTAACATAACCTAGAGACTCTTCATTATAGGAACTTTGGTGTTTACTGAAGCAACATCAACTGAAACGGATACAGATCAGGCGAGGGTGGGTGGGTGGGGGGTTACGTGGACTTGTCACTGGTTCGATTCACTTTAATGAACATGACACGACTGAAGTGCCCTTGACCAAGGCACCTAACCTCCAAATGGTCTCTGGGCATGGTGGATAGGGCAACATACTGCCCCCTAGTGTGTGTGTGTGTGTGTGTGTGTGTGTGTGTACGCACCTGTTTCACTGCACAGATAGATCAAATGCAGAGGTTGGGTCTTTTGTATGTAAGTGCATTGACAATAGTAAGTGTGTCACTTTCACTGGGATTGGAGCTAGACCATATTTTCTACAGTGGGTAAAAATTGTTGCTCTTAAAAGTAAGCAGTGTCACAGAAGATCCACTTTTGGCTCGCAAGATTCTCATTGTTTTTCTAAAGGACCAATTATTTGTAATTAAGATGTGTAACGAAACATTCAGGAGATTTTAAATAATGTAAATGTTCAATGTTGCAAAACGTCTTGGAGCTGTACATGAATTATGAACATGTGACTGACAGATTTTTTTACAGCCAGGTTTATTCATTTTTTTGTTCTGATGACTTTTAATACTGTGATCTAAATGCAGAGATAATTGGACAAACCTGTATTTAAAAAATTGCAGTAGACATTAGAATAAAAACTACTGATTGCATTTGTGTGTTCCTACAATTTAGCAATAATTTAAGATACATGGATGCAAGTTTGTTTTGTAAAGTGCTGGGGACAATAATATGAACCAGGTATTGCATTCATTCAGCTTGTCCTCAAATTTACATTGCCTTCAAAAAGTCCTCAGGCATGTGCATTCACTGAGAAGACTTCAGTCCTGGGCCTGAAAGAAGGAGGTTCATCACAGGCCACAGTTGTCAAGCCTATCAGCATTAAACGTTACATGAAGTATCAACACTGTAATATATTAGTATAATTGTTTTCCATTTATTGTGATTAAATAATGATTTATTTAGCTCCCAGTATCTCAGTTGGTGTAGTTGTGTACATTTGCCTGGCATGAAAATGACCAATGAGAGTGAAGTGGTGGGACTGGTGAGTGTCTGGTTGAGCTTTACAATGGTGCGACAGCAAAAAAAAAAGTCTTGCAATGCATCACATTCTTTGTAACATACTCTATAAGTTGTTGTATTGGGTGGGATGTTAGCCATATTGGATAGTGTGGTTTTGGTTATATTTGGTAGGGTTTGGATGTATTGGGCAAGATTTTGGTTGTATTTTTTGTTGTTGCATTGTGCTGGGTTTTGACTATTGGGTGGGGATTTTTTTTCATTGAGTGGAGTGTTGGTTGTTTTGAACAGTGTTTAGAATGTTGAATGTGTCTTGGACAGATGGACGCAGGTTTACAGCTGTATTTTCATGTGAATGATCCTGATTCTGTTAGTTTGATACTTAAGAACACAAAGGAAGTGCAAGGTGGAGTATTGGGCTGCGAGAGAGAAGGTGGCGGTGTGACTGTCAGCACTGTGTGCCTTTCACACATTTTCAGTGTCTCCCTTTGAGGTGGACATTCCTTTGGTCCGATCTCCTTTTCTTAGCAACACAGTGCGGTCCATGAGGGATTAAAGAGACTGCTGGCCTGACGTGCACATACAGACTCTGTGAGGATGTTTCAAAGAACAGCTCAAGGCAGAAACGCAACCATTGCTTTGTTTCAGAAAACACTGCAGTTTAGCTTGAAGTGTCGTCATTGTCGTAATGTTTTTCTGCTGTTGCTTTAGTCTTAAATTGGATTGATTATATAACCGAGTTTGTGGTCAACTCAGTGTGGGGGGTTTTAAAACGTCTTCCTAAATGTTTTCAATCCTGTCTTCTGCCTCGCCTCCTCAACCATCTTCAGCTGTACAGTGTCTGATGTTTGGCACACTGGTGCTGTGTTTGTCGCAAAAGACTCCAAAGGACTCAGGCTGGTTTTGCTTTGTTCCTGTTTCCTTTGGGGGAAGCAGGGTGATTAATAGTAGGGTTTGCCCTAAAGGTGCCTCCTGCAGAGAGACTTCATCCCTTCATCTCAGGAAGAGCGGTTTCTTGCCTTCCCCTCCCAACACGATCAAATGGAATGAGACTTGAAGTTGAAGATGGCTCAGCAAGAGCAGGCGGCCAGAGAGGCAGCTTTTGGAATGCCATGAAACAGCCAAGCAGATTATTCCCAAACATATCTCAACCGTGTAGCTACGTCTCATGTCACATACTTCATTGAGGACCCAGTTGGCTTTTCTTATCTGTCAACTCTCAGGGAAAAAAGTATGTCGTTCTTTGCGCCATGTTTGAGCGTGGGCTATAATGTTTATTTTAAACTGGCAGTCGTGCACTTCACTGTGGCTCATCAAAGATGGTGTCTCAAATGTAGGATTTCATCTGTTTGTGTTGAAGAGAAAAAGCACACAGAGAATTGGCAGGAGATGGGTTGTGTGCATTCAGAGCAATATTGCTTGAACTCGATTATCTTTTCACCCTTTTAGTTCAGTGTGGATGGGCATAAAAAAGTGATGTTACCAGATGGTATGGGACACTTCTGTCCTGTCCTGCTGTGTCCTCTTCTTTTTCTACCTCTCACTTTGCCTTAAATGTGTGAAAATAACTCATCAGGTATGGTTTATAGATGGACCGATCGGCGTTTTTGAGGCCGATTTCGATTTCCGATCCCTTTTCAGCGCGATCGGCCGATAGCCGATACCCATCGAGTGCGGGGCTATATGCCATGCAAATCTAGGAGCAGTTGTTGGCACAAGCAACACGAAATATGGTCGAAACTGTTTATTGCCGTTAATAACAAACTCATGTGAACATCACATCTATAAAAACATTAGCAGTAAATGACCTAAATCATACAAATACAGCCAATATTGCAGTCATTAAATTTAGATTATTAATAAATTTAAAAACGAAAAATACAGTAAATGAAATAAATACAGGCAAAATTTCAGCCATTAAATGCAGATCCTGGGTTATTTTACAACGAAAAAACTGCAACCATTAAGTGTATAATTACTTTAAAATCAAATTTAAATTAAATTAAAAGGTCAGTACTAAAATCATTAAACCTTTAACCTGTAAATTATACAGATAGACAATACTGCAATTCTAATCATTAAACCTGCATTAATGATTATCAAACGAAAAAAATACATTATCAAAGTCAAAGTGCACCTATTAAACATAGACCCTTGTTTTAAAATGAAAGCTGCAACCATTCAATGTAGATCTTGAATTATTATTATTATTAACGAAAAACAGTAAGCTAGTTAGCCGTGCTAGCTCTGCTGTTTGCTGATACTCACTGTATTCAGTCGCGAGGTGTACTCGTGTGGTATCAGATTAGTAGTATTAAATGTCTTTGTCTTGGTTCCTCCCCGAAGGACGTCGACTTTACAAATTTTACAAATTGCCTTGGATATGTTTTATTCACACAAGGTAAAAAAACTGCCAGACTGATGACATTCTCTATATCCGCACATGCAGCTGAACACAGTAAGCAGGTTCTTTAGCCACTCGCGTTTGTCGAAAAAAGGGTATGTATTTCCCTCTAGTGGTTCAGCTAGGAATTGCAGGGACCTGACAGGACGGGTTCGTGGAGGGCTCCTCTTCCTTGATGAAACGCTAGCTGGAAATACAGAAATCTTGAGATCGGCTAAATTTCAAAAGATATCGGCCGATCGCATATTTTGATTAAAAATCGGCCGATATCAATACATAGCCGATCGATCGTTCCATCTCTAGTATGGTTATTTTCTCGTGATGTGATGGTACAGAAGAACTTCAGAATTGCGCTGCAACAAAAACAGACCTATGGTCAATCTCGTGTTATGATGTACTATGTTGGGTAGATTATTGGGTGGAGGTTTGTAAATATTGAGCAGGGTTTTGGTTTTATAGGGTGGAGTTTGGTTTATTGAATGTGTCTTGGAGAGTTGGATGTATTTACCATCACATCTGGCTAAAATGTGTCTCAGACCACCTCTTGAAGTGGTTTGTGTGAATCTGTTTTAAATGCATGATGGGTTTGCACCTGTACTTGAAGAAACCAGATGCCATAGGGCGTCATGGGTCATGATGCTGTCTAAAACACGTTCTGTCCTGCTGTGTCATCTTTTTTTCTACCTCACACTTTGACTTAAAGGAATAATATAGCATGAAGTTACTTTGTTCCTTAATGTAGTCAGCCATAATTGGTTTTGTGCATGCTAACAGGCTAATGCAGCTACCAAGTAATGGACACACATATTTATCATCCTTGTGCAAAGTGAATCTATAAAACATGGATGGAAGTGCATTGTATAGCCCAAAATCCTAAATTTCATTTTCCTTTTGTCCTTTTCCATATTTGGTACTAAATGTGTTAGGATGATTTTTGGCAGTTTATTTGGTTTCACTAATTAGCTTTTTTAAGCTACATTAGCTGCAGCATCAAGCTGGTGCAGACATTTATATATATATATATATATTACTAATTCTCAAGTAATATACAGACTCCAAGCGACTGTTTTACCTTTTTTACTTTCGACTTTTCTAAACACAACTGTCTTTTCAAGTGAGTGTGTCCAAAATAAGATTACTACAGTTTGGTTTGTTCTTTGGCATCTCTTCATTTGTTTTCTTTCTTGTTGAAGGTGGTCAAAGTCTTCAAAATCAATGTTCAAACGCATCAATATTATTCCTCTCCTCTTTTTTGTTGTCCAGCTTACACATCCATAAAGAACCAAAGAAAAGATCATTGTCTAGACATTTCTGATCTGAGACAAATCATTGCATTTCTTTTCCAGTACCTTCATCCTTGTTCTACAGAATTTCCTGACTGCTAGATCCATTTTTGTTTGTCAAGTCAGCCAACTACATCTAGCATTTTGTCTTTGTCTTTTTCTTGAAGATTTGTCTTCATTTTGAGCTGACGTCCCATTTTCCGTTTTTCTTTTAAGAGTCTTCAGCTCTTCCTGGTCTTCTTCAATGAGTGATTTTAACTGCATATTGAAGGTTATGGTTTCCTCCACTTATATTGAATTCTTTATCATCTTCCTCTAGTCCTGCTTCTCTCATTATATGTTGAGTGATGCATAAAGTTCTGCCCATGACTGTATGACTGAACACATCCTGATGTCTTGAGGCTCCTAATTGAGGCTGCTACAGTGAGCTCAGTGTGTGCTCTAACAGAACCATTACTGGTGTCTGGCCTCAGTTGTTGGCCCAACAGGGCTAGTGAGCTCGTTAGGCAGTTTCAGTGACCCGACTCGCCCTCCTCTAGGCATGCTGCGGTCCTCCAGCTGTAGGGGTCACTGAACCCTCAGCCCTTCCACACCCCGCTCAGCTCCTGGGGCTTTTTAATTAAGAAGAGTTCTCTCAGCCTGGAGCTCTCTTCAGGTTTTCTTTTCAGGCTCACGTCTGGAACAGCTGCTGTTTCAGCTGTGGAAAAGTTGTCTGCTTTATGATGGTGCCAAGTTTTTGGGTGGAGGGCGGGCAAGTGGAGAAAAACTGTTCTTGCACATTCCTCCTGAAAATGTTTAGAGGGAAAGATGAAACTTTGAAACTTTGTGGACTGTTTATTGAATAAGGGTTAAAAAAAATTGGTATCATCAGTTTTGGAATGTTAGATCAGCGTTGCCTAATACTCTGAGACAATTTTTTGCATTTTTCGGAATGTCACTTAGTATGGCTTTACGTCCCACTCATAGAACTATTATTTTATTGGTATGAATGAGAAAAATGTGTCCAGTAACTCAAATCAAACGTGACAGCTGCATAAAGCTCAAAATTCAATTTATATTATGTTCTCATATTAAACTTTGTTCATTTAATGTATCCGAGTAAAAGCTGAATACTTGTAAATTTTCACGATACAAATATAACATCCCAAACATTAGTTATCAATATCCTTGATTACTAGTCAGTGTCGATCCTTAAAAAAATTCAATCAAGTCTTAATGTTAGAATTGTTAATCACTGGTCAACAATATCTGTATCTTTTTATAGCTAAATAAGTTTGTCTATTTTAAAACGGTATTATGTTATATTTTATAAATTTTGGTTTATGCATTTGTGTTTCTGCTGCCACTCACGTTTAAGTTTTCATGAATCTGTGAATTCATTATGTATTCAATGGTCTTCTAAGGAACCATGATGAAATCTCTGAAGAGATTTAATGAAGGTTCAAAAATAATAATAATAATAATCAATATTCATTTATAAATAAATGATAGGCATTGTTTCCTGCACAGAAACTGTCCTTCTGATGGTTTATACACGTTACAGATCTTTTCAGTTCTTCTGTAAGAAAAGGCAGTGTTAACCTTTAGTTCTCTGAAGGAAAAAAATATATATTAGTGCTGAAAGCTCACTTGTCCAGCTGCTTTCCTCTCTTGCTGCATTTTCTATCACTGGACCTTGGTTACAAGTGGTTTCCCAATGGCAGCTCCGCTTTGAACATCAGTATTGTGAATTGAGTGGAGCCTTTTTCATAGTCCAAGAGGTTTACATTTTTCAGGCAGTTGTTAAGAGTTTTTAATGTTTGTGCTTGTTCAAGTGTCCATTTATCACTTTCACCTAGTTTCAACCTTGAACCACTAACAAATGCTTAAAAACACATGATGTATTGCTTTTGAATTGAGCTTCAGCTTTTTTAGAATGTGATTTTTCATGGTTTCTTTATCTGATCTACAGTTCAGAGTGCGTTTTGAGGCGTAATTGTGATGCAGTAGTACAAATGAAGTAGCAGTTTTACAAGGAACTATTTAACTAAAAAAATTGTTGGTTTTGTTAGCTAGGCAAACATTTTCTTACTTTATGTACAGTGCCTTGAAAAATTATTCAGCCTCCCGTTTACCTATTTGTTATTACAAATAAGAGAAGAAATATCTAAATATTTTTTGGGAAAAAAAACCCTGAAAATTGGCATGTGCATATGTATTCACCCTCTTGGCTATGAAGCCCCTAAAAGTTCTGATGCAACCAATTACCTTCAGAAATCACAAGCTTAGTGAAATGAGTTATACCTGTGTGCAATCTAAATGCCACATGATCTGTCAGTATACACACAGCTTTTCTGAAAAGCCCCAGAGGCTGCAACACTTCAATCAAGAAGCACCACAAGCCAAACACCACCATGAAGACAAACAAGATCTCTAAAGAAGTCATGGGACAAAGTTGTTGAGAAGTATAAGTCAGGGTTGGGTTATAAAAAATATCAAAATCTCTGATGATTCCACCCCCACCCCCCACCCCACCACCCTGGAGCACCATCAAATCCATTATCATCAAATGGAAAGAACATGACACCACAACAAACCTGCCAAGAGAGGGCTGCCCACCAAAACCCTCAGACCAGGCAAGGAGGGCATTAATCAGAGAGACAGCACAGAGTCCAAAGGTAACCCTGAATGAGCTGCAGAGTTCACAAGTATCTGTCCATATGACTACAATACACTGTAATAGAGCTTATTAAATCCTTTTCTTACAGACAAAAATGGGAAGGCTTGTTTTGCCAAAAGACATGTATGGAGGAAGGTACTCTGGTCAGATGAGACCAAAATTGAATTCTTTGGCCACCAAGGAAAATGCTATGTCAGGCCCAAAACCAATGCACCTCATCACCCCAAGAACACCATCCCCATAGTGAAACATGGTGGTGGCTGCATTATGCTTTGGGGATGTTTTTCAGCAACAGGGACTTGGAAAATGAGTTGAGGGGAAGATGGATGGTGCTAAATGCAAGGATATTCTGAGCAAAATCTGTTTTGGTCAGTCTGTGATTTGAGACTGGGACAGAGGTTCACCTTTCAACAGGACAATGACCCAAAGCATACTGCTAAAGCAAAACAAGTGTAAATGTTTAAATGTATTGTAATAGCCTAGTCAAAGCCCAGACCTTAATCCAATTGAGAATCTGTGGTCAGACTTGAAGATTGTCTGATCACGAGCGGAAACCAACTGATTTGAAGGAGCTGGAGCAGTTATGCCTTGAGGAATGGGCCGTAAATGAAATTATGTAAATCCTCAAAAAATCAGTTTTAATCCCAGGTTGTGAGGTAGCAAAACATAAAAAATGCTAAGGGGGCTTGAATACTGTATGTATGTGTATATATAAACATACATATTGAAATAGCAATGCTCAAAATGGGCAAAAATGAATAACTTGAGTTCAGCTTTCATATGACTCTTCTGTTTCACATTTTTTCTTATTTTCTTTTAATAGGAGTTTAGATGCTGGACCTGCTGGCCTATTGTGTAAAGTTGTAATACCATTGGCGTAGAGTTATAATCAATTGCTTGCTATTATCATTCCATGGTCACAAAAACCCCAATGAAGTCACAGCTCTGCTAAGCTGTAAATCAGTTGTGGCTCTTAATGGAGAAAATAGTTTTTAGATGAAACCTGAATTGACTAAAAGTGCTGCAAGTGCCCTTACAGTTAAACTGTTATGCAAATTGGTATATAACCACCTTGTAGTTAATGTAGCTTCTTTATTGTTTTTTAAATTTATATTTAAATACATTTTAGTAAGATTCATCAATGTTGCTACTTTTGTGAAGATGTTCAGCTGTGTTGTTCTAAGCTGAAAGGTCACTTGTATTGATTTTTGGCCTGGAAAGGCTCATCTGTTTTAGAGCCTGATTATCATCTACAGAACCTCAAGCTCCCCGTGCCCCCCTGGATGAACTTGTGACTGCATGCAGTTATGATTAATGAATGGCTTACCCCAGTAAATGATTAATTGCCAGAATTCACCCTTGAACTGTTTTGACCCTTAGGTAGGGTTTTCAAACAGCTGGGGAAAAAACTGCTAATTTCTTCTTGGGAGCCAGATTATTGTATTGTCCTTCAGTGTTTGTTTATTTAAAAAGCCATTATTTTTTTGCTTATGTCGTTCCACGTATTCTTATTACTCTTAATTCTTCTTATTAGTACATTACCATGATTCCTCTATCATAACTAGGAGCCAAACTGATTGAACCTTTATTATATGTAGAGCCATATCAAATTCATGGTCATGTAATGAGCCTTTTTCTATGAAATGTACTGTTTGTCAGAGCCTTGTACCTTAGGTTCAAAATATAGTAATGTGCAGATGTTTCATTTTGGATTCACTTAACCATGCAAGGTGAAATATTCAGCGAGGAGGGGAATCTGAAAGGGATAAAACTGACACCAAAACTGACACTATTTTCCTGAGTTGATTGAGCTGTCCCTCTAAGAAATTTGATACTACTAGTCTTCCTAAGGGAGATATTCTCCCACAGCCATTTCCTTTTTCCTGAGCAAGTCCTGTGACCATGGACAGGGGAGATTTTCCCCAGCTGGATGGGAGACTGTGGTGTTTTGTTGATTGTACCTTGCTGGTTGTTGTGAATCGTAGAGGAAATTCAATTTAAATGAAACTGTGGTAAAGAGGCTGTTTGAAGAGTTTAATGCTGCACTCAAAATTGACATCTTTTGTCTGCAAGACCACATAAAATACCCATTGCTCTGCAATATGTAGCATTTTATATTTAACAACTGATGTGAACTCTTGTGAAATCTGTGTGTCTGTACAATTATATTTGAGACTAGGTTGGCAAAATTAAGCAAACTTTCCCAAATAATATAAAAAATGCCCTAATTATAATAATGAAAACAAGACTGATTATAGTTAGGGATGTCCCGATCCGATCTCAAAGATCGGGATCAGGCCGATCATGGCATTTTTAACTGATCCTATCGGCTTTTCTGGTCGGATTTTGACACCAGTGGGCGCTGTTTGGCTTCCAATCTCTGTCCACGTTTCACTATTGAATAGTCTTTTTTTTGGAGCCCGCCAATGGGAATCAGGTTAAGCGTGACAAGCGGCAAAATCCTCCATTCTGATGTGAATACTGTAAGTTTCGGGGAACGTGGCGACCAATCGGAGTACGGAGGCGGGCTTTAGCGCTGGCCGAGAGGCGGAGTGAATGTTTGCGTAATACTACGTTGGCTTTTGGATTTTATCTCATTAATCTTGACTAATATGTCTGATATCTAATCATATGTGATGTGTATGGGAGGTTTGTGTGCAGTAACGTTAATAGCAGCAGGTAGGAAGCAAAGTTGTGTT
>BRDA01027315.1:3637-20702 GCA_036984385.1 Crenuchus spilurus | reverse complement strand
AATAGTGTTTATTGAGGTTGTTTATGGACTAATATCTCCTATTCTAGTGATTAATAGTGTTTATTGAGGATGTTTATGGACTAATATCTCTTATTGTAGTGATTCATAGTGTTTATTGAGGTTGTTTATGTACTAATATCTCTACTTATGTATTTAAGACAGCCTCACTTGTGATTATTCATTGAAACTCAACTAAGCATCTAAATTTGAATACATGACGATACTTGTTGCAGTAAATCAGTCACGTTTATAAAGAAATATGGTTTAAACCTTTAAACAGATACTTAAAAGTGCTGCAGCTCAACTCAAGTCCTCACAGAAAGATTGTTTTGAAGTACTTTTCAGTGCCAGTGTGGCCTTAAATGCTGAAAAATTCTATAACTTGACAGCACTGAATATGAAGAAACACCTACATCAGCTTTTTATTTAACAAAGTTCATATAAAAATGTGATATTTTGACTTGTGTTCAGTCCTATAGGCTAGGGGCTATAATCTCATCCTGAAATGCTGAAGCTCCATCGTCAAGCTCTGCTAAAAGAGCTTCGGAAGTTCTGGAGGGGAAGCACTTTATTGCTGTAAAGGGCAGAAGATTCGAGCCACATGTTCCAACATTTAGCACTCTGAATGCTTCAGACCGACGCCTTCCCAGAGTTCCACGCACTTCCTGGTCACTGGAGTAAAATGATTGACATTTTGAAATGCCACTCTTTGGGTTGAGGAAGCCCCGTGGTGGTGAAACACCTCGCACACTAAGCGACTGTGAGGAACCCAACGACTGCGGGACACTCTGGGCTGTCCTGTTGACCTCTTGCGAAAAGGTTAACATACCGTCCTTTGGCCAATTTACGCTTGAGAAATTTTTCAAAAAGGCCTCCTCACCTAAACTGTTGTCAACACTTTTAAGTCAGGTTTGATGTCTACAGTCTGCTTTGATTCGGACAAAAGTATTAGGACACATGCTCTTCTGAAATCAAGAGTTTATCCTGCTTTTGTTGGAGTAACTGTCTGTACTGGTCAGGATGTTAGACAATCATTATCCTCAACTCCACCAACCCATCCCAAAAGTGTTGGATGGAGCAGAGAACACAACTCAATGCTGGGGGGCTTTATACCCCTCTAGCCCACATCTGGCATTTGACATGGTGCCAAAAGGTTCATGTTTAGTCCTACTCTGTTGACAGTACCTCTCTACAGGGACTAGACAAGCTGTGTGTGTATTAGCTGAATGTATTTATTAGAAGGGGCGATGCATTGTGTACCTCAGATGAAGACAAGACCAAAATTCTGCATCTTAACTAGTACTAACAAACACTACAGCTCAACAGTCATGTAAACAGCTCATCCAGATGTTAGTGAAGGTGTCACAAACTAGTGGATGCAGTTTAGGATACAATATGACTTACTATGAGCTTTAAAACAGTAAAAAACTTGTATAGCTGAATGCTGTGTTGGCCATCTTTGACAACCGAAGAATCAGTTTTAGTGACAATTAACTTCTCTGAAGCCTTTCAGAGCTCATTCAGAATGAAGGTCTCACAGACTAGTGGCTGTGATTTAGGACACAGTATTAATTATAAAGATGAATAAAAGCTACAGACAGACACTTCAGACAGTAGCAGGGCTGGAAGGAAGACTGGTCTTAGATCACATTGATGCACATGGTCACTAAAGGTGAGTCTAGAGCAGCACTTCCTGCTCTTAAGACTTTTATTTTAGCAGCATTTTTTTCTGCTTGACCATAAACCCACTGGCTTAGTTCATTATAGGTCTATGTTCTCATTATTGGTTGCTTATACTCTCTACTGTAAAAGCCATCACTGACCTAAAGCTCCAGTAAATCTCTGTAAAGATGACCCCGGGGTGAGTTTCCCGATCAAGTCTAACCCGCAATTACGGCCAATTAAAGCGATCTGAGCGGGCTCTCTGCGAGCTAATAGCATCATTTAGCTTTAGCGGAATCTTCCTGCTATTTAAGACACGGTCCAAGGCCTCTGCGTGCTCGGCTGAGGGCTGTTGTCCCTCACCGATATTAGCTCATAATGTTATTAGGATGTGCTTCTCAAAGAGCACCATTTAGCCCAAATAAGGGTTTATGGCCTGGAGATGGAGGGCGTAGATCAGAACGATTGACTGGATGCCGTCACAGCTCATGACTGATCTTGTCTTTTACCACTGATTCCTGAAATGAAGCTTTGACATATGCGGGACTTGTTTAACCCTTTGAACTCCAGACATATTACTCAGTTATTAATTTCAATGCCTTTGAACTTTGCTGTTGAAGAGATCCTTGGAAAGATAAATGGATCCTGGACTCAAAGCTCAAAGACCCTACAGTGCTGCGCAGCCTCAAATAAATGATTTCTGGGACTAAAATTTTAAAAGCTCCTACATGTTTAGAGTTCAGCAGTACACTGTAAACATGTGTTATTATATTATTACTAATCATGAAACTCGTTTACAAAAAAGTTTTTGTATAACACTAAGACTTAAATAAAATACAGCAAAAATAATTTAAAAAATAGTTTTATATCTGCTATTCTTCAAATGGTAATAAATATGCTCCTTATCTTTCCTCGACAGTGTAAATCAAGGGATTTGAAATATGGGGGTCTGTGGTGACCCAGGACCCCTCATATGAGCAGTGGAACCCCCCCATAAGTGAGAAAGGTTATACACACTCCTAGACAATGTCTCTGGGGCAAATCAGAGTCGAGGTAAATGATACTTCTGGAGCTGACTCTGCATCACTAAGAGATCAGTCTTGAAGATATAATATTAGGGTTCTCTGTGTGTGTGTGTGTGTGTGTGTGTGTGTGTGTGATGAAATGATGCTTCCTGGAGCAGAAGTATATAGTCCCTCCCCCCTCCATAACGGTCCAAGAACACAGCGTCTTCAATGAGGACACAATGTAGATCACATATGCATCAAATATAAACAACCTGTCCAAAAGTATTCGGACAGCCCTTCCAATGAGTGAATTATGATCACAAGACTGACATGGTTGTTAAATTTCACTAACATTGAGTCTACATGTGCCTAAGGTCACCATGCTCAATGCTGAGCATCAGTTAGAGGGGTATAAAGACCCCAGGATTGGGCTGTGGAGCAATGCAACTCTGTTCTCTAGAGTGATGGAGCTCCATCCAACCTGGAGTGTCCAGAACTCATCATCCAAATGGCTGAATACAATCAGCAAGCTGTTAGATATTAGTAAAACAGCAATTTCTAGCTTTGTTTATTATTATATATCAGTAAATAAGAAACTTCTGGCTTTGTTTATTGTTAGATATCAGTAAAACTGTAATTTCTAGCATTGCTAATTGTCGGCCAGATAGTACATGTACTGACATTACTGGTGAATGAGAGGGTGATAGCCTGCTAAGCAGAAAATGAATGGGGGCTAAAGTGTCAGGATGCTCTATGATTCATAGCAGTAAGGAGCCTTCATAAAGCTTCAGACAGTTATCAGACAGAGACCGTGTGGTGGTAGTAGATACCCCCCCCCCCGCCTGAGTGACCCCGTGCTCTGAGGGCAGTTTCCCGCGGCAATGAGGAGCCAATGTCGCTTTTCATTAGAGACAGAGCACTAATCCTTTCTTTATGCTGGAGTAATGATATCACTAACAACGGGTGGTGCAGCTGCAAGCCTCACTGTACTGTGTGTGTGTGTAAAGCTATTTCTGTTTGGTCACTGACGTCAGGTGTAGGGTCAGACTTAGAAAATACATACATACAGACAGACAGACAGACACACACACACACATATTCTAAGACCTCGAATATTACTATTACACATGCATATACATACTTATATATATATGTGCAAGAAATATTTTAATCTCTCTCTCTCTCTCTCTCTCTCTCTCTCTGTGTGTGTGAATGACCTAATGTGAGCGACCTAAAACTTGACCCCTGCTGGTGCTTTGTGTTAAGTTCACAATAATAACAATGGAAGTAATAATCCAGCCTGTTGTTCTCCATTCAGTACTTCTGATGATGCATATTCAGATATATGTATCAACATATTTTATTCATTTTTGTTTTCGTTGTTTACAGTTTACATAGACAGACAGACAGACAGACAGACAGACAGACAGACAGATAGATAGATAGATAGATAGATAGATAGATAGATAGATAGATAGATAGATAGATAGATAGATAAATGGATGGATGGATGGATGGATGGATGGAGACAATGTAGATCACATATGTATGCAAAGCCATCCATCCAAGATAATCCAGAAGTATTCGGACAGCCCTTCCAATCACTGAATTATGGTCACATGACTGACATGGGTGTTAAATTTCACTACTGAGCCTAAGGTCACCATGCCCAATACTGAGCATCAGAGTGATATAAAGCACCCTAGCACTGAGATGTGGAGCAATGCTCTCTGTAGTGATGGATCTCCATCCACCTTGGAGTGTTCAGAACTCATCATCAGTACCTGACATCTCTAATGGCTATCAATAAAACGGTCATTTCTAACTTCGCTAGCCATTATATATCAGTAAACCATCATTTCTAGCTTTGGTTGCTGTTAGATATCATTAAAACAGACAGGTTTTAGCTTAGCTAATTTTTTAATGAATTAACTTTTTTTAATCATTTTTGCCAGTTTTCTCCCTTTTCCCAATGTGGTAGTCGCCAATTAACCAAACCCATTAGGGGCTCTCTCCATCACTTTGCACTGTCCCTGACTCTAGGAGGGTGAAGCCATGCACACGCCTCCTCTGTTGCATGCGAAACATCCATCACCTGTTTTCGAACTACCACTTGATACACCGTCCCTGCGGAGCCAATGCACTCAGAGGAAAGTGCAGGGTCTCTAGTTTTGAATGGACCAATCAGTAAACGCCTGAGCCAGCGGCCATTGCAATGTGTGAGTGGGAGGGAGAGTGAGAGCACCATCTACCCGCCAGAGAGAGCTCTCTGTGGGCCCCGGCTGTTGATGTCAAACAGCATGATCGGGATTCAAACTTGCGATCCTCTGGTCATAGTGTCAGTGCTTTAGCCTGCTGAGACACTTGGGGCCTGGTTTTAGCTTAACTAATTGTTAGATATCAATAAAACAATAATTACTAGCTTTGTGCTATCTATCAGCCAGTTTTAGCATTATCCATTGCTAGATAGTGCCTCTCTCTCTCTCTCTCTCTCTCAGAAGTTGTGGTTTATTGATTATTCAGCGTAAACAAGCCCAGTGTTGAGAAGACTAAACGATTCACTACAAAAACAAAACAAACATGTACACAACCCTCTCTCCCTCTCTGTCTGTTTATTGCTCTTTGTGTCTGTCTCTCACCCCTTTTGTCTCTCTGTATCTGGGACCTTACAGACATCTCATCATTAAAGCATTAAGTCAAAGTGCAGTTATTAACATAAACATCAGCTTGCTCTCAGGGAAACATGCAGCATCCTCCACATCAGGCCTTTAATAATGAACAGCCTGGTGTGTGTGTGTGTGCGCGTGCATGTGCATGTGCGTGTGTGTGAGGGCTCATGTATAAACACCACAGAGCATGAGACAAAAGATCTGTTAAAGTGATAGTTTGACCAACAATTAAATAAACCCAGTTCCCCCTTAACCACGGCACAAGGATGATCAGGCTCTAAATACCTGTGGGGTGTGACAGGATTGATAGATTGGGAATAGGTGGGAAAGTGCAGTGAATGTCTGGTTATATGGGTCACAGAGCAGATGTTAATGATAAAGGAGAGTTTGGATTTAGGCACTGAAGGTAAGAGTGTGAAGGAAGTAGCTGAATTTGCAGGTGTATGGAAGCATACGGTCATACGGGTCTACCAACAGTGGTACAAACCCCAGTCTACAGGACATTCTCCTCAAAATTGTAGCTGAAGGTTGGAGGTCTCTTGTTCCACTCTGCTACATATGTTAATGGTCTGCAGTCCTCTGTGCAGAGTTCTTTCAGAAACAGGTTGTGAAGGACCTGTGTTGTCTTCTAGAAGTTATTCTTGTCTGGAAGTGAAGAGATTTTCATTCACAATCTGTGAAAACCATCGTCGGTCCCTGTCTTTCAGTCACAATTCTGAGGAGAAAGTCCTGTAGACTGGGGTTTTTTACCACTGTTGGTAGACCTGTATGACCGTGCCCTTCCATCCACCTGCAAATTCAGCTACTTCCTTCACACTCTGACCTTTAACA
This sequence comes from Crenuchus spilurus, assembly GCA_036984385.1. NCBI lineage: Eukaryota > Metazoa > Chordata > Actinopteri > Characiformes > Crenuchidae > Crenuchus > Crenuchus spilurus. The sequence continues at coordinate 14,533 of BRDA01027315.1, read as the reverse complement.
CAGTATAATCACCCCTTTATCATTAACATCTGCTCTGTGATCAGACATTTACTGCACTGAACCACCTCTTCTCAGGCTATGAATCCCATCACACTCCCCACAGATATTTTTAGCCTGATCATCCTCATGCAGCACCACCTTCATGAGCCTGCACATGCAGAGTGATTCTTATTTCATAAATGTTATCCTGAGTTGTTTTAGTGAAAAAGTCTCTATAAACACAACATAACCTGTAATGATATTTTTATTAGATTATTTTATATTTTAAAGGTCTTTAACATAATTGATAGCATGGATGTGCTTCCATCAGTGCTTTTACTTGGCCGGTTGTACAACCTGAGATAATAAAAAGACCATTTTCAAATATGAATGGAAGGTTTTTCACTTAAACAGCGACCTCTGACATTTACATGTTCACTAAACTTTACACAAAAGCATAAATGTCTTATTTTTCTGCAGAGAGTGGGTGGTTGGGGGTGGTCATTCAACATTAATGCAGGTTGGGAAACACACACACACACACACACACACACACATCAAAACAGAAAAACACATAAAAACACTTAGGCCTACTTTATATTAACACAGTTTGTTCAGGTCCATTAGGCCCGTAATCATAAAAAGATGCTTTTTGTGTTCACACGTCAGCCACACAGGAATTATTTATCTGATTATAAAAAGATTAAACATTTGAAGACTTGTCCTGTTGACATGAACAACAATAGACACGTTAGATGATTTCAGGTCACTTTCAGCTAAATCTTTGCAGCACTGCCCCTAAATGGACAAAACATGTGATGGCAGGACTGATAAGATTGCTTGTTGTCCACCAGTCTAATGGAAGTGTACATTAATACAAACATGAATGGTATAAGTTATTATAACCTCAAATCAGAAAAAGTTGGGACAGTATGTAAAATGTAAATAAAACACATTAACTTTTACTTCTATTTTATTACAGTCAGTATGAACATAAGATATTTAATGTTCTGTCTGCTCAACTTCATTTCATTTGTTAGTAAACATCCATTCCTGCATTTCAGACCTAAAACACATTCCAAACAAAGCTGGAACTGTAACGTTTTTTACCACATTGTAATGTTGTCATTCTTTAAAAGACATTTTGGCACAGAGGACACCAAGTAATAAACTGTTTCAGGTGTTATTTTGTCTGTAAACATGTCTTAAGATATGGGATTTCTTTTCTTTTTTTCTTTTTATTTCATTTTTACCCGATGTTCTTCCCTAATGCATTTGGTAACCAATTGATCTGCCCATTCGTTGACTCTCCTTGGGTAGAGACAAGTCCCCTGCACTTTTTCAAAAGGCAGTTTTGGTCCACCTTCCAAAAACAGTTAATTATTAAAAGAATTAAAATATTAAAAGAAAAAGAGTCAAGCACTCGGACCAAGTGGAAAACAGACCGCTCAAGCTGAAACCTGTTTCCCTTTAGAATGGCAACATGTTCATCAATGGGCTCTGCCATTTCTTGTGATTGGCCATTGTTAGTGAATATTTAATAATGTATTAATATTTTATTAATGATTAATATTAATATTAATTTATTGTTTTTTTATTATTATTATTAACTATTAATAGTTATTATTAGTATATTATTAATAGTAACTAGTAACTATTAATAAAATATTCAGAATATGTTTTATTATAATTAATGTATTAATATGTACTAATAATGAATAACAAATAATTATTAGTAAATATTAATCATATTTATTAACTATCCCCTCAGAATCAAGCCAGTTGTGTATGCATCCACCTCTGAAATAAAAACTTTGTCCCTGATGCAGCATGTGCTTTTCTATTGTCTTGTTGAAAAATGTAGGATGTCCTTCGGTTCTTACTGTCTGCAATCAAATCAGAGTAAAAGGAAATATAAAAAGTATTGTCCTGTTTTTTGATTAGCATTTTCCATACTGTCCCAATATTTTCACATTTCAGGTTGTATTTTTGTCACCACAAATGATCTGTTACTATACTGTAGTGTAAAGATATTCATAGGTTTACATTTACAAAGGGTCAGTATATTCTCTTGAACGTCTTGCACCATCATACTACTAGTCATGATTATAATGATTCTGAACTAGTCATGTGCATGCATCTAAACCTTTCCATCACATATTGATTTATGAGTACTTCCCAAGTTAAAACATTAGTACTGTGTTGTTTAAACTTCAATACAAAATTTTCTCATGAGACTTATTGGAAATTCAGTTTATATTTTAAATAAAAGCTCTAAATAAGAATATTTTTATTTGGAATTTGGTAGAAATGTGGTCAGTAGTTTATAGAACAGAAAAGTTCACTTTACTCAAATACAGACAAAACTGAACACATGTAATGAACTGTTTTGAGTCATAATAACTCATTTTTACCAAAAGAGGGCAGCAAAGGTGCAGTTTGAATGTTTCGGTTGCCGTAGAAACGATTCAACAAAATAAAAGTCCGAAGTTGAGCTGAAATCTTTTTCCTGTTATAGAACAAAAATGTCTGTAAATCTGGAGGATTATTTTCGCACAGTTTTTGAAGAGCAGCTCATAACGTAAGTTCACAGTTTACTAAGTATTTTAATTATTTTTGTTTAACAGATCAGTAATGCGTAAACCCAAGACTGAGGTGGAGTCAACAACACCTAAAACAACTAAAACAACAACTAAAACAACGGGAAAGACAAATAAAACATCAACAAATAAAATAAAACTAAAATTAAAGCAACAACAAAAACAATGAAAACAGAAACAGCAACAAATAAAGTAAAACATCTAAAACAGCGATAACTACTAAAACAACAGAAACAACAAATACAATAAAATAACAAATAAAGAACTAAAAAACAATGAAAACAACAAATTAAACAACTAGAACAAAAACAGAAACAACAACCAAAAACAACAACAAAAAAAACAAAACAATGAATACAACAATAAATGCAACAATAAATGCAACAATAAATACATGTAATACAACAAAAATGGCAACAAATAAAGTCAAACAACAAAAACAACAGAAACAACAACAAAGTCAACAAATACAATAAAGATATCTCTCTTTATCTCTCTTATTGAAATGTCACCTCAAGGGAGAGATACATAGCAAAAGAAAAGAGGATAAGACAGAGTGCTAAGAATGAGAGAAGAATAAATGGTAGAGCAGGGATGCGGAGGTGTCAGATGGTCTTTGCTGTTGCATGTTAATCAGACATTAAACACTTTGGTGTCTGACTGTTTATGTACAGTAGTGTGTCCCTGCCGGGGAACAGCCAGAGGACAGGAGCCTCCCACCTGCTGGACAAACGCAGACAGATGAAGCTCATGGACGCTGCTCTGAGGACACAGACAGAGGTCAACACTCACATGTCAATCAGTCAAGAAATGCTGGGTGATGTTTTGGTGTTTTTAATAGAGCTGATGTGATTTAATCCTTGCACCCTCTCACTTCAGACTAGTGTGGTGGGGTTTTGTTTGTATTGGGTGGTGGTTATGGTAGATGTCACTATCACAACATATCTAAAATATGTTTAAGAGGTTGTTTAAATTAGTCTGTTTTAAATGTGGTGCGTTTACAATTCTAAAATCACACATTAAGAAATAAATCTTTTGAATGAAATCATGTGTGCTACAATTATTGGCACCCCTGGTTTTAGTTCTTTGTACAACCTCATTTTGCCAACAAAACAGCACTTATATAACTCCTATAACTCTTCAGAAGATGGGAGAATACAGAAAGAGGCATCTTCGATCATTTGTCTTTGCACAACCTCTCTAAATCGTCCAGAGTCCTGGGTCTTCTCCTATGCACTCTCCTCTTCAGCTCACCCCACAGTTTTTCTATTGGGTTGAGGTCTGGGGACTGATATGGCTATGATAGGAGCTTGATTTTGTGCCTTGTGAACCATTTTTGAGTAGATTTGGCAACATGTTTAAGTTCATTATCTTGCTGAAAGACCCAGTGATGACCCATCTTCAGCTTTCAGGCAGAGGCCACCAGATTCTGATTTAAAATGTCTTGATATTTTAAAGAGTTCATGTATCCTTACAAGGTTCCCAGGTCCTTTGGAGTAGAAACAGGCCCACAGCATCCCCAATCCTCCCCCATACTTAACAGTGGGCATGAGGTGTTTTTCTGTGTATTTATCCTTGTTGTTACGCTTACAGTATTTGTTGCCAAAAAGCTCTATTTTGGTCTCATCTGACCAAAGCACAGGGTCCCAGTTAAAATCCCAGTACTGCTTGGCAAACTCCACCTGTTTACGCTCATGAATATAACTCAGAAAAGGCTTTATCCATGCATGCCTCCCATCAGATAGTGCCTGATGGTTGTTTGGGAGACCTCATAACCCCAAGATGCTACCATTTGATTCAATTCTCTTACAGTGAGCTTTGGAGAACTTTTTGTTTCTCTTACCATCCTTCTCACTGTGCATGTTGGCAAGATACACTTGCGTCCCCTTCCAGGCTTGTTTGACAGAGTTCCAGATGTTTTGAACATTTTGATGATTGAATAGTGTCTTCTCTCGTCTTTCCCATGTTTAAGAGTGAGTAAAAGAAATAGGCCGTTGTGTGATACCATATTTATACCCCAGGGAAACAGGAAATTATTAATTACTAATTAAAGGTTCCTAAATACTTTGATCCACTTTATAAACTACAGTAGGAATGATAAAAATGGTTCAAATACATTTATTTCCAAGAAATTGTTAAGGGTGCCAATAATTGTGGAACAGGTCATTTTATGGGAAATAATTTTTCTTAGTCAGGATTTTTTCTTTCTTTATTTTTTTTCACTTTAGTTGAAGGTTGCTTTTTACTAAACCTTTTCAGAGAGATTATTCTTCTGAAATAAAAAAAATATTTTAACACATTTTAACTAAGGGTGCCAATAATTATGGAGGGCACTGTAAAATCCTGATAGTCAGGAAATGACCAGATGTTAACCTGCTCCAAGTTTGAGTATAAAAGTAAATTTAATTTGGGAAAAACAGGTGGAAAACTGTATTTTTTTTTTTTGCCAAACTAACACTTGAATTTTGTGTTTGTGTGTGTGTGCGTGTGCATGTGTTCAGAAGTTTAAAGTGAAGAAAGAGGGTCTTAGACAGAAGAGAGAAAAGCTGAAGAATAAAGAAGAAAAACTCAAGGACTCTTTATTGAAGTTTGACAAATTTCTCAAAGTAAGTAAAACGTGTAGCAACCACACTGACACAAATAATAGACAATATATACGCTGAATGAACCCTGCTTAGAACCCTGTTTTGTAAAGGATGCAAATCACAGAAAATCAATTTAACATAAATATCTAGAACAGTTAAGAATGATTGCACAGCTAAAGTGGTCCCTAGTGCTAGGCTGTCACTGCAGGGTTGTTATGTGACTATTACTGTAGGCCATTGCCACGTAGTGGTTAAGTGTTTGCTTAGTGGTTTCTAGACTATTGCTACATGGTTGCTAAGTAGTTGCTAGGCTGTTACTACTTGGTTGCTAAATGTTTGCTAGGCTGCTGATTTTTGGTTGCTAAGTGGTTGCTAGGCTGTTGCTACTTTGTTGCTAGGTTGTTGCTACTTGGTTGCTAGGCTGTTGCTATGTGGTTGCTGTGGTGTCTCAGGTCATTGCGTAGGTGTTGCTGTGGGTAACCCATGTGGTTGGTTGGGTGTTACTTGCGTACTTGTGTACCCGTCCAATCAAAAAGCTCTATACAAGCCGGCACTGTACAATCAAACTAAACAGCCTGGAGTTCCTGCACAGCTGAGAATCATAACTACATTATTCCTTGCTCTTTATTTCTCTCACTCCAGGAAAATGATGCTAAGCGAGCTCGAGGCCTGAAGAAGATGGAGGCAGAGAGAGCTGTAGTGAGAGAGAGAGAACAGGAAGTGCAGAAGTTAAACAGAAATATCGCCGACCTACTGGCCAAGAAGGAGCGACTGCAGGCACGAGTTGAACGCAACACAATCTACTGGAGCTTCATAGACAGTGTCCTCAAGACCTCTATGAAGGTACCCGACAAAAGGAGAAATGCTGAAGGTTACTAATCTTAAAGGTTCCATATTGTTGTGCTCTTTAGCCCCACCTATACAGCATACAGCAGTTTAGCTCCACCCATTTAGCCTACAACAGTTTAGCCCCAACTATTTCCACTGAAGTGATATGAAGTGTTGTTACTGCAGACAGGCTGTACAAAGTTATTGTGGAAGAATATACATTATATTCTTCCTGGCTGTGAGGAAACAAATAAATAATTGCAGCTTCCAAAGAAATCAGACATCAGAAGCAGCTGATGATTATTTTGTCCTCTGGTCCTTAGGATTCCAGTCTGAACTTGACAGTTTGGTCTGCTTTTAAATGCAGGCAAACCAATCAGAACCACATGAGTAATATAAGCAAACAAATACATCACATGTAGCTCATGAGTTGGGCAAACAAGCATGGTAATGTGATGGACAGTAGTAGTTTTTGTAGTAGGACATTTTCTGGAAATTGATCTCCATAAAGCTGGTCAGCAGATGGAAGCATGAAGTGCTCTAAGCTGCACACTGGACTTCAGATACCTTGGATTATGTGTCTCTCTTTCAGGAGCTTGCATTGATGTGTGACTGTGAGACCTGTCTTCTACTCTGTGTTTCAGTTTGAGGACATTGGACAGCTGACTGGCCGCTTCGACACGCTGATGACTACGCGGGCACAGCTGCTGAAACGGCAGAGCGAGGTGGACAGTGAGAGAGAGAGAGAGAATGTAGAGCTGAGGAGATACATCAGTGATAGAGGATCTGTGTTACTGCACTACAACAACAGACTCTCACAGCTGCAGACCGACCTGGACACCATCCTTTCTCAGGCCATAAGATGGGTACGTTGGCTTCTATCCAACCCATATTTCATTAATTAAAGGGATTTTAAAGGGACTGCTTTCAGACAAAAAGGGGCGTGGTCATTATGTAAGGCCAAAGTGTCTGGATGCCTCTGATCAGTTTCGCTGTATCTCAGATATACAAGTCTGAAGTTTTTAGGCAGCGTTCACACATCAGCTAGCACCTTTTTTCAAAATGTTTACTGTAATTTTAGTTAAATAAGGAATTATTTTATCAATCCTCAGTTGATTTACATTTTGATGTACCTTTTATATTACATATGTAATCTTTTATTATTATTATTATTATTATTATTATTATTATTATTATTATATATTTGTTTCATATTTTGTGTTCAGAGTTTCAATATCGACATGTTCAAGTCTGTAAACAAAACGTCTTTTCATGAAATTGAATAGTTAACCGTAACAGTTATAGTAACATTTCAGATTAATATCACTTCTGCTTCTACTATAAAGTTGGTGAATAATGGAGATTATGTTTATTACAGGAATCCACTTGGAATCACATCCAAGCAACAGCCGCCAAAGAGACGCTCCTATTGGGCCAAATAAAGGTTGTGACAATCAATCTTTATCACATGACTGGTGGGGTCACGGGCGGGGCGGAGGGGGTCAATGTTGACGACACACTGGCACAGCTGGAGAGGGTGAGAGATTCTAATTCTATAATTCTTTATATCAGTATTTAAGCAGGTGCTTTTTCTATTTATCTCAGATGAAACTGATTAGCTAAGACTTATTTACAGTCTAAATTTAGCTTCTTTAGTTAAGAACTGGAAGCTAATATTGCTAACAAACACTAGAACTCAATAGTCACCAGTCGTTTCTCTGAAAATGCATCAGCAGAGCTTCGTTTCTTTGTTTTATTCCCACTAACATCTGGATGAGCTTCGAGAGATGTTTTAGTGATGAACTTTACAGATCTGACTAGGTGACTATTGAGTTATAGTGCTAGCGATACAGCTCTATGTCTAAACTAAAGAATTTGTACTGTAAATTTTTTTGTATGATTTCTAGGTGCAGGGGATTCAAACTTCAGTCCTGGAGGACTGGTGTCCAACACAGTTTGGTGATTTCTCTGCTCTGACACTACAGTTAAGTGCTGAGCTGACCCTCCAGGACTGGAGTTTGACACCTCTGCTTTAATGTAAATCATGTAAATAAATGTTTTTCTCTTCAGATCCGGCTGTATATTCAGAATCGGGCTGATATCGTTCGTGAACTCAGGTCCGACGCTGATAATGGATCCATCAGAGCGAGTGACCACGAGTGAAGCTCCAGCGGTTTCTGAGACTCCTCGTCCAGAGATGCCTACAGGCAGGGGCGGATTTAACCAACACTCAAACTACGCATTGCTTGGGGCAGGGGCCCCCTGCTGGCCAAAAGAGGTTGGCAATAAAAGACCGTTTTGATTCTCTGCTGATTTTTCTGTCCAAAAACAACGTTATGCAATTTAAAAAAGAGACTGGTTGAGCACTAGGACCCAGCAAAAACAGCCACTCAGTCGGAAGCCTATTTCTCTTTAGACGCTCATAAGCTCATCGGCTCTGTTCTTGCTAACATGTGATTGGCCTTCCCAGTGGTCACTCCGTCAGCGTCTGGACTTTCAAACCATCCATCCATCCATTATCACACCTGCTTAATCCTTATCAGGGTCGCGTTTTTGATTTGGCCTGTAGTCCAAATATAAGTGTAAAATTGGTGTTAATGAATTGGAGTGAAGTTGATTATCAAGGTGTAATACAGAATTGGGTGATAATTTTATATTACACGATTTTAACAGTTTATTCTTATTTAATAATAAATATTTAATTAATGATTAATATTATTTTAATAATAATAATAATAATAATATTTATAGTTATTATTAGTATATTATTAATATACTAATTACTAATACTATACTAATACTAACTAGTAATTCCTAATAAAATATTGTGAATAGTAATGTTTAAGTAATGTTTAAAATGTATGTATAATAATTAATATTTATTAATAATCAATAATAATAATAATTTCATTTTGTTTAAGTCTGTACCGCATCATAACCATAAAAAAGAATCTGTTTGATCAGGGCCCTCAGACATGACTTTGCTTGGGGCCCCAGAACTTCCAAATCCAACCCTGCCTACAGGGCACACCATTACCGGAGCCCAAAAAGTTATTTGAGCCAAAATTATTCTCACATGTTCAAAATCACCAAGTAACTTACATAGCAAACAAAGCTAAGCTTTAGAAATATGTGAAATAGTAGTTGTTTCAGATGGAGTCAACACTGCAGTCTGTTATTATAGTGTTGTGAATTCTTCATAGTTAAGAGATGTTGTTCCAGGGAACCGCCACAAGGTGGAGCCTTTGACACATGTAATGCTTGTTGTGAGCTAGTTATGAGAGTGGCCTTTGTTCTGTCGCTCTCACTCTTCAAGCAGTAACGCAGCACCAAAGGTGTCAAAAGTATTGACATTCATTACTCAGGTAGAAGTATAGATACTAGGGTTTAAAAAGACTTATAGAAGTTGAAGTATCAGCTGAAGCTTTTTACTCAAGTAAAAGTACAAAAGTAGTGGTTTCAAAACTACTTAAAGTATAAAAGTAAAAGTAATGTAAGGAAAACAAATGCCAAAACTTAGGCTGTGCCACAGGGGCATATAGTGCACTATCCCACCCCCAAAATAAATTTTTTCTAAAAGCCGTAATGACTATAATGTTATATTAAAATGGTAATGTTGACATTTTTTGGGATGCACTGGCTTCCTGTTTCAGCTGCATGTATGACCCTTGAAAATGAAAACATTTTAGTCATTTCAAATATATTAGAAACCATATATGTGTAGTACTGAGCTTACTGGAGAGTGACAAGATGTGCAGGTGCGATGGATCGCTTACTAATAGGTATCAGAATGGTTAATGTTTATACTTATCAACCACAATCACATTCACTCTTTCTGGATGGCGCAATTTATCTGTATAGGATGTTTTTTGAATGATGACAAACCCAAATGAAATAATGTAGGGCCTGTCACTACCTGATCTGTTCACCCTGCCCAATTTGTACCACACATGCGCATAAGCATTTCCAGATAAAGTTTTATGAATTGCTTTGAGTCTGAGTTGTTTTTGGTGAAGAATGAAAACTTTTGCCCTTTTATCATTTTATTACATTTATGTTTAATTGTTTGTTAAAAAAATAATTTGTGTTTTTCACACTTTGCAGGATTACTTACTAAAGGGTGGACTTAACATAGAAGGTGGGGAGCAGATCTGCCTTAAGAAGCAGCAGGATTGTCAGGTCCCCTAAAATCTCCATCCCGATGTCTGACATAAAGCGGCCTCCCTATCCAACCTGACACCAGCCTAAATTTTAGAGCTTCCAATCACAGATATTATTGTTAGCATTATTATTTTTATTAGTAGTAGTAAATATAATGTAAGAACATAAATCCATTATTGCTTTTCTTTGCATTTAAAATATCCCCTTTTCTCTACTCTAAATTTATATGTTCAGATCCCATTCCAAAAAAGTCATCTAATACTAGTAAGTCTATCCCAATGCTCTTCACACTCAGTTATTCACTGCCTTTTAAATAAGGTGACCAGACGTCCTCTTTTTCACTATCTCAGATCTGGTCACCCTATTTTAACTTCTTGCGTACACCTCAGTCATAGCTGTAAAAAATACTTATAATAACACAGAAATTTTAAGCATATAACTGTGGTGTTAAAACCACAAGGAGTTAAAAAAAATAGAGCTATAGTAGAGAAAATGAGATGTTTTAAATGCAAAGAAAAGCAATCATATTGTTATAGTAATTTAACATTGTATAGAGTGCTTTATGTCCGACATCGCGATGGAGATTTCTGGGGACCTGGCAACCCTGCTATCGCTCACCGCACATCTTCTCCCCACCATTCCTCTTTGGCTCTTGGTTCAGTGATTCAGTAGCGGAAGAAAAACTCTTCCTCATCGTTCTCACTCTCTTCTACACGCCACTCGCTATCGTCCCAACGGTCCAG
>BRDA01027313.1:0-12525 GCA_036984385.1 Crenuchus spilurus | reverse complement strand
GAGATCACGAGCATCCAGTAGAGTTTTACAGCCTTGACCCTTACACACAGCAATTGTTCCAGATTCTCTGAATCTTTTGATGATGTTACGCACGATTGATGATGATAACTTAAAAGTCTTTGCTATTTTACGCTGGGTAGCACCATTCTGGTATTGCTTCACTATCTTTCTGCACAACAATGGTGGAATTGGTGATCCTCTTACCATCTTGGCTTCAGAGAGACTCTGACATTCTGAGAAGCTCTTTTTATACCCAATCATGTTGTCAATTGACCTAATTAGTGTTAATTTGTCTTCCAGCTGTTCGTTATATGCTCAATTTCCTTTTTACAGTCACTTCTAGCTACTTGTCCCAACTTTTTTGGGATTTGTTGACGCCATGAAATTTTGCAAAAACATATTTCTCCTTTAAAATGTTACATTTACTCAGATTAACCTTTTGATCTGTCATCTATGTTCTATTACCAATAAAATATTGACATTTGCAATCTCCACATCATTGCATTCAGTTTTTATTCACAATTTGTTTAGTGTCCCAACATTTTTGGAATCCGGTTTGTATTAACTCTACCTTACCTGCTATCTTATTGGTGACATATTCAGTCTTTTTGTCTGATTTTGCTCTCTAATATCTGCCTGCAGAGTAGTTTATATTTGTGCATGCCTGGACAAAATGGACCATTCCCAAAATTAAGAGTTATGTTATTAAAATAATTGTAAAGTTATTAAAATATTACTCAGAAGACTGCAAATTGTAGTTTTGTACCTGTCACTTGGTATGTTTACCAAATAACAAGTCTTTTATGGAAAAAAACTAGTTAGAGTGTATTATTTTGGAAAAATGTTATTACTAGTCATGTGTTAGTTTGAGTTTTAAATCAAACAGTTTAATCTTTTAATGATTTTATCTTTATTTTCAAGTGAATTTTTCCATTTTCAGTTTTCCTCCCAACAGTTCACTGCATTAATGAGCAGAGATGAGTAAATGGTGACTCAGGTCTCAGGAGGGCATTTTCTTACTTATTTCTCTTTTTGTGGCTAGTTCTGTCACATGGGGTGGAGGAGTCAGATTCACAGGGGCTACAAAAGTTATTTATTACACAAAAACAAAACTCTTGACTGTGGAACAGAAAGCTGTGGCTGTATATATTCCAGAAGACAATACAAAGCGGACATACATGACCATGAAGACATTACAATGACCAACGCAGACTGGGACATGAGGAATCATTTTACTCAAACGTAATCAGATAAGAGGGAGCAGGGCTGTGGAATGACAAGACACAGGTGCAGCCAATGATGAGGCAGAGTATGACATGGGCAGATACATGACATGTGGACAGTGTAAACAAACAAAAGGCACGTGGACAAGACAGAGACGGGGCTGTGATGGAAGGTTTCACAAGTTTGTTTTCAGGACCATTAAATACTTTTTGCAAGTATTTTGCAATTTTGGGTTTGGCCCAATTTGTCTCACTAGTCCATATTGGGTGTAGTAAAATGGATGAACATGTGGTGGTTTCTGTACCTCTCATCTATCATTATATGCTGATTTTGTTGTTGAACAGACAGCTATGGTTTCTGAGTAAGTGTATGAAAAATATATTAATTTGATGCCAGAAACATAAAAAAGTTGGGCAGTGGCAACAAAGAGTAGTAAAGCTTGTGCTATAAAAACATCTGGTGGAACATTTCACAACTAGTCAGGTTAAATGGCAACAGATTAGTAATGTGACTGGGTATAAAATGTCTTTTAAGTCAAGATGGTGAAGGATTAAAGACTGCACAGACAAATAGAGCAACAAACAACAATGCCATTTGTCAATGTGAGATAGGAAATAACTTGCTGAAGGATGTATATTTACAGATTGTGCAGCAACATATATGGCCATCCAAAGGATGTGGCCAGCCCACAGTCACTGATTAAAAACATTTGTATGATAAACACAACATAGGAGACATCAGACATCATTTGAGTAGCTGAATACTATAACAAGCATGAATGGGAAAACATTTCACTTCCAAAACTGTAGCAATTGCTAGATGTTTAATGAAGATGTGTTGTACACTCTTAAAAAAGATGGTTATTCAAGGGTTCTTTAGTAAAGGAAATGGTTCTGTATAGAACCATTAACACTCAAAGATGGATAAAGGATTCTTTGCATTGTGAAAGGGTTCTTCAGATTGATGCAGAATGTGTTGTAGAAGCTTCTGTACAGAACCTTTTATGAAATGGTTCTATATAGTTCCCAAAAGTGTTCTACTATAGTTATAATGTCAACCTTGTAGTAATGGAAGAACCCTTTTGTAATTATATAGAACCATTTTCAAAAGGCATCTAAGCTGAAGAAACTTTTCATTATGCAAAGAACTATTTGGGTTTTTGAGTGTCCATGGTTCTATATAGAACTCTTTTCGGTAACACTTTCTATGAAGCCTGCATTTATAAGTAATTATAAATGTGTTTTTATTACTCTTTATAACTTGGTAATAATGCTTCATAAGCATACTTATAAACTCTAATAATGCATTATGAGGCTCTAATTATACATTATAACTCAGGGTTTGATGACTTATAAACATGTTATAACATTAATGTTATAATTCATTATAATGCATTATAAGCAAATAATGACCTGCACTGTTATAAAGGCCTTTATTACAATTATAAAGCATTATGAACATTCAAAATGTCATCACAGAGTGCTTCAAGTAAAGTGATTGACATATGAAGTTTTATATCAGAAAATATAACGCACATGAGTGTGCCTGAAAATGTGTTAGAACTGAACTGAACTGAACTACATGTGAGTGCTTGGACAGAGTACCATTTTCTTCTAAAAGTACAAAAAAATTGTATGCTTTAGTCTGTTTTCTTTGAAATTGAGGAATTGAAGTTTTGCAATAATGTGTCTGTGCTTTTATAATCAGTTTGTTTTCACCCTGTTTTACAACAGCAATGTTTATAGTACCTTATAATGAATTTATAACAATAATGTTAAATCACTTTACTTGAAGCACTCATATGTGTTTATTATTGCTAATATGTATTTTATGCGCTTTATAATTATTCAGAGGTGACATTCAACCTAAATTCATGCATTTTAATACATTATAAGGAAAAAATGCGTTAAATGTATAGTGAAAGTTGTGTTACTATGTGATTATTACACAGTATCTACAGTTCATTGTAGGAGCTTTATGATGCATTATTTGACTTTATAAGTCTGCTTACAAAGCTTTAACACAAAGCTACAAAGAGTTACAACCACATTTATAATGGCTTATAAATACAGGTTTTGTAAGTCCTTTATAACTGCTCAGGTCATTGTCGGTTTATAAAGCATTACAATGACTGAAAACGTTTATAATGAGGAAAAAAACTTAAAATGTCTATCACTTTACTTGAAGCACTGTGTGATGACATTTTGAATGTTCATAATGCTTTATAACTGTAATAAAGACCTTTATAACAGTGCATATCATTATTAGCTTATAATGCATTATAATGAATTATAACATTAATGTTATAACATGTTTATAATTCATCAAACCCAGAGTTATAATGTATAATTGTAGCCTCATGATGCATTATAAAAGTTTACAAGTATGCTTACAAAGCATTATTACCAAGTTATAAAGAGTAATAAACACATTTATAATGACTTATAAATGCAGCTTCATAGAAAGTGTGACCCTGTTTTCTTTATTAAATAACCTTTGAAGAACCACCTCACATAAGAGTGTATTACCATTAGTAAACATGCCCCTCTCCCATCTTTTTTAGACATGTTGCTGATGTAGGCATATGTTAAAAACTGCTAAAGTATTTCAGAAAGAAAACTAATCGTCATGTAGGTGATGTGCTGAAAAAAGAGATACATGGTAAACATTTTAAAGTGGTACGTAAAGGCAAAATCCAGAGTATTAAAAATGCTCAAAATAGTCAAAGACTCCCAAAGGTTAATCCAGTCATATCCCATTGTAACTGTGATCCCAAGAATACTGATGTTCATTCTCATTCACAAAAGGGCATTCATTCTTTAGGCATCAGTGTTTAGTGTAGCCCTTAGTGTTTACTGTATTTGTTCAGCTGATATTCGTCTCTGCGTCAGATCCCTCTGTAGTTTAAGGGATAGTCTGGATGGATAATTGAGCAGAATAGAAAAATGCTGTTGATAGAACTTGTATACAGAAGATGATGTAGAGCACATGTGTGGGATTGAATAAGCACCTTGGGAAAGAAGACTGTGTTGACAGACCTTATGGCTTTGATTCCAAATACTTTTAACGTCTCTTTGTTGCCTTATGGAGAGCTTGACCTTTAAAGCAGGAATAATCAAATCCAGTAGCATTTTAACTCCATGCAGCTTAGTATAGGTATCTAATTCCCTTTGATAAAGTTTCCTTTAAGGAAAAATGTCCTGGTGCCAAGTCTGCTGGTGCCAAGTCTTGGTCGACGGCCACTGAATATTACATATTTTGCTGTACATGCTTTTCATGAAAGAAGGCTTTAAAATGACAGATTTCGTGCTTTGTTTTCACTAGCCTGGAAGCGCCACTTTGACATTGGTGTGGAAAAGAGCAGCTGAAAGAAACATGTTTAAAAGATGTTATCTCCTTCCTTTTGAAACATAAAAAGATGCTGCTCAACCCCTTTCAGCAGACCTCCCGCAGATTCATTATTGCAGTACGCTCCTTTCTCTGCATGCATGGGCTCTTGCTGAGCCTTTGGCTCCGGAAAAAGATGAGGAAGTTGTAAGTCTAGTTTATGCCATGCTACATTTCTGCTGCATTCTTGTACACAACATTGGGATCTCCCAAACACTCACATACACAACCCATTCTTCAGCATTCAGAGGCTGCAGGGAGGAAGAATCAAACCTAACAGAACTCACACAAATAAATATGCATGAAGGTTTAGTGGTAAGAGTAGTCTAGAGAGTTTAATAACCTCATTCTGAAGAAATTCAACATAACTGCTGTGATTTCCCCACATTCGTGCTGTCTTTATAAGGTTTTTCTTGGAACCACAGCAGAAAACATTACAGTAATTTACTGGCGGCAGAGTTGCCTATAAAATACACAGCAGGATGCACATAAATGTAAAACACAATAATGGTAAATTACTGAAACTTTACTGTAACACTAATACTAATACTTTAACAGTGCAATATAATTGCTCTTACAGTCTATTGTGCTGTAAAATATGCAGTATTTTATATAAACACAGACACCTAACTGTTATTGTATTTACAGCATCATTTCAGCATTTTTACTATATTTTAAGCCAAATTAGAACTGATTAAGCCAAATCAAATCAGTATTCAACATTTACATTAATATACACTAGCGCTCATTGTTTTCAATAATATAAAAACAGTAAGATAAGCAGTGTTTGTTAGTATAATACTAATATTTAAATTCTGTGCAACATCCAATGTAATGTTTTTTATATAATTTTATATAATATAATATTTGTATAATTTTAATTAATTATACACCAATCAGCCACTTTATTAAAACCACCTACTTGTATTTACACTCATTGTGCATTTGAGCAGGTGCACTATACAGTTACAGACAATTACAATTACAGACTGTAGTCCAACCTCCTTTCACCTGTTCTTCAATGGTCAAGACCCCCACAGAGCAGCTATTATTTGGGTGGTGGATCATTCTCAGGAGAGCAGTGACACTGACGTGCTGGTGGTGTGATATGTGTGTTGTGCTGGTATGAGTGGATCAGACACAGCAGAGCTGCTGGAGTTTTAAACACTATGTTGTGATGTAAAGTCAGAGACAGTTTGTGGTTGTTATCCTATAGTCCTGACCATTGTAGAACAGGATGAACACAGAGATGAACTACAGTCTGTAACTGTAGAACTACAAAGTGCACCTCTATACTCAGCGGAGCTGATAAAATGGACAATAGCCATAATGCCTTTTATTTCTAATGTTACCTTCACATTAAGACTTTAGACTCCACATCTTATTTAGTACAATATACAGCAAAATTAGGTAAACATATTAGTGTTTTAGTGATTAGGACAGTAACCTGTCTAATAAACATTTCAGACTGATAACTGCATACAGACTAATTAATAACAAAGACCAACATGTACATAGTGGTAACTTAGACTTGTGGAGACCACTTTTAGTCTAGTTCATCAAGAAAAAAGTAAAGTGATCTTACAGTTTTACAGTAAAATTGTTACATTTTTATTGGCCTGCTCTAAAAATACAGTAAAATTGAAATGACCGCTGTTTTGGTAGGATGTCAGATGTTAGTCAGATGTTAAGTGTTACTGGAACAGCAGCAGACTTTAGATCATAGACTGGCAGGGGAAATAACATTAAAACTGGGCAAGAGTCTTGAAAACCTAAAATTGGTTTCTCCAGCACTTTTTCTAAAACAGTGAACACAGACACTGTTACCTATTCATAGAATCCTCCATTGAAGTGGCACAAACATGCTTTCCTCCAAAAGCTCAATGAAAGCTGACCATTTCCAGCACACAGAATCATTTTTCTTTTCCTTATTCATTGCATATTCCAGCCACATGTGAAAGTATCCAAATATTTAAAGAGACAATCATCTGCCAAGTATTTTTACAGGGTGCATACTCTATGAAAGAGACAGGATGTTCCTCAGTCCTTCCAGCCTTGGACATACAGCACTAAGAAGACATGTTATTGGTGTAGAACATGTATAATAAGTGGATGGTTTTTAAAAGGTTCTTCACTCTTGCACATCTCATTGACAAAAATGGTTCCCATTCACTCTACTTTTATTTATCAGAGTAATTTTAGTTGTGGTAGAAGGTGGTCAGCTTGTGGATGCAGCAGAATCCTCTTTCTCTTTAAAAGCCACCTGGTCTGGTCTCCAGTTTCAACTCAACTATTTCAACAGTGACCATGGCCTGTGTAACCCAACACCAACGGTATTTAGGGACAAGCAAATGCAAAGTGACATTATAGACAAACATGTTTCTAAGGGGTATGTCATAGTGCTTTCTGAGGTCTTCATTCAGGTCTGTCTACAGCTGTGAAAAGCTACTGCAGAGGTACTTTCAGTTGTGGTTTCTTATTGTTTTGAGCACAAAGAATGAACGACAGCATGAATTTTCTTTCTCAAACAAATGACCGAATTTCAGATTCAGATTTAACGGACTCCTGGTTTGCTCTGTATTTGTTGCAATGTTACACAGTATCACATATCAGCAATTTATGATCAGAACAGTGCTGCTTTATCAGTGCTTCAGCCTCATATTTTCATTTAATACTGAGGTTTGTTGAGTGTTCCCCACTCTTTTTGTTCTTGGTCATGTCAACCCCTACAGATGAAGGCACTGAGATACATTTGTGCAGGCTGATTTTTGGAAACCTGATAGAATCAATGTCAGGAGGTGCAAATTAGATTAAGAGTCAATTTTTCTGTGACGTGTTATTCCAGTGTGAGAGACAAGGAGGAGAAGTTTGGGTTTTTATACAAAAACACGGCTACTTTCTCATAAACGTTTAGCTCAGTGGTGTATTAAAACCTCCAGCTGAGGTGCTTCTGTTGACTTTGGCCGGGGCTCCTCTGGGTCTCCTTACATATCGCAATGCCTGGAATAGAGATTCTTTAACCTTGGGGCTTCTGTGCAGTGGTAGTAGCAAAAAATGGGGGTTACGAAAAATGTGCCATGGCAATGTGTGTGTGTGTGGGTGAAGGTCAAGAAGAAGCGATTTATTCCAGAGGATGTAAAGCACTGGAATGCCTCTCATTACGTGCCTGTGATTGAGCTTGCGAGAGGGAGGCACGCCCAGGGTACTGATTGGTTAAAAGCTGCAGGGAGCAGATTGAAGGAGGTTTTTGGAGCTGGAGGACTTGTCACAGAACAGCTCAGGAGGGCCTTGTGTGCACGCCCCAGAGCTTCAACAGGTGCTCACTAGAAGGCACGGTCATTCAGAGACGCACAGAGGAGGGACGTTAAAAGCATCAAGAGAAATATCTCCTGAGGTAAGGAAACATGGATGTTTGTATTTTGTTATTGCTTAGAATCTGTGGAAGTGACTTTTTCACATTATATAATTACCACAAACTGACTGACAGACATGTAGATATTAAGACACAGGCAGAGAGAGAGAGATAGATAGATAGATAGATAGATAGATAGACAGATAGATAGATAGATAGATAGATAGATAGATAGATAGATAGATAGATAGATAGATGTGCTTCTCTTTTCTCAGTTTATTTCAATTGAATTTCAATAAGTGATGCAGCTTGTGTACTTTTGCAATGCTCAAAGGTGTGGGAGGTACTGAGGATTGCTACTTAAGTAGAAGTTTCTGTAGTTAGAATTGCCATTATTAATTAATTATAAGTACAAGTAGAACTTGTATTAGGTTAGATTGACTAAAGCAAGACTGAATTACAGCATGTTCTGCTAGTTTACTTTATTTCCATGTTTTCCTATTTTCATTAGGTTATCCATTAGCCTTTAACCAAAACAGTCATTTTATCCATTAAAATTGACCTGCACAATGTGATTACTTTCCATTTGATAGGATAAGTAAATGGTAACAATATTAATATCTTCATAGATTTGGACACTAATTGATTTCAGGCATTTTTTCAGAAATTGATAGACTAGTGTGTCTGTTAGTTGTGTTAGGTTTTATAATAGTTTATGTTATGGTTTATTACTATGGAATAATAAGTGATTAACAATAGTTGGCTGTTTTATTATTATTATTATTATTATTATTATTATTATTATTATAGATTTTTCTTTTTTTTGGATCTATGAGTAGTAAAGATCTATGACTGAAATTTGAAAGATGAAAATGAATATTATTTACAGGTTAATTTGTTATCATTCACTATTAGTCAAATACCATGTTAATTTTGATCAATGCCCTTAAGCAACTCAATGCAGTATCTAGGGTGTAGGTTGTATGCCAAAGAGGAATAATAATGTGTGTATGTCTGATTGTGAGTTATAAAGCATAAATCCAGAGATGTAAAGTCAGAGCAGAAGTAGTTTTTTGGGTCTTATTGCTGGTTGGATTATGCAGTGAGACCTTTGTCACATCAACATAGGTAGCAAGTGCAAGTCTGCTGATTACTCTGCTTCTCCTGGCTTATGAAGTTGTGATCAGAACCATGGCCATGTTATGTGTAAATCCAGTACATGCATGTTCACATTAACAAATTAATACAATGTAAAAAGTCCAAAAGCCAAAAAACACAGCTCAGCTTTAAAAAGTTCCTCAAGAGCTAACAGACCAATAAGCTAACAGGCTCCACAACTATCAGAAGATTTAAGAAAGCCAGGTATCGTATCTGTTTAGCTAGTTAGCAAAACAGCTATCTTCTTTTTAGGATTAAAGTTCTGAGATATGCTGTGTGTTTGCATTGCATGGTTTTCCAAGCCCACCTGTTATATAACATAAGAACAAATACTGCAAACTAAATGATAAAACCCATTTTTAAACTAATCATCTTAGCTCACATTACCACAGGAGGTTACAGCTAGCTGTCCAATAGTGAAGTCAAGTCAAATTTAATTATATAGTGCTTTTTGCAACTCATCTCATAAGGCAGCTTTACAGGGTTAGTAATAACAAAACCCCAAAACCCCAATAGCCTTACGTTGATGATATCTTAGAACAAACATTGACATTTGTCATTGTTTATGCTAAATTAGCAAAGTTTCAAGCACTTTACTACTAATTTAGTTGTCCCATTTACTTAAAATAAAGGAATCTACAGTAACATTTTTATATACACATAGTGTGTTGCATCATTTGAGGAAAAACTATGCCCCTTGTGGGGGAAAACACTATTCAGGGTTTTAATAGGAGTAAATTGGATATTGTTGAACACTGTTCTGAAACAGCTTTACCATAAAATGTCAACACCTGCCTATTTAGTGAGTAGTAAAGTTTAGACCTCAATAGGCTAAATTAGGTAGACTTTCACTGTCCTTATAATAAGAAAGCAATATTAGCTGGCTGGTAGCTAAAGTCCAAGTACTGTTAATGTTAGCTACTATGCAGTTTTTTCAGAAAGCTTTATTAAAATAACTAATCGGTGAACATAAACCATTTGGTCATAAGCCACTTAAGTTGTTAGCTAGCAAGCCAACCTACAGCAAAGCATAGCTAGATATGTCAATTCTCTGAAAGAGAGAGAGAGAGAGAGAGAGAGAGAGAGAGAGAGAGAGAGTGAGAGAGAGAGAGAGAGTGAGAGAGAGAGAGAGAGAGAGAGAGAAAGGGTGAGTTAAAATGTCTGCTTCACACATAGTTGTGGATAATCTCAGGGTGCAATAAAGTTTTTGTGGTTTGGAGCTCTATTTGTTGTTGACAGCTTTAAGCCAAATATGATGTCTTTTTGGCTATGTTTTGCATCTTGGAATCCTGTGAAACCTTAATTTGGGTTTTTTAATTGCATTTGTTTTTAAACCTATCATGCAACAGCGGTTTTGCTTATTTGCAATGTTAGTATACCATCAACTGTGAGAAGCAAGCAATGCAAATTGATGGCAAGTGTTGAGTTGTTTTCCACCACTGTGTGAGTGTGGCCTAAACATGCTCTGTCTCTATTGCATCTTCTGCCATAGCAATGATGGGAATTTCGGTTGTTCTCATTGGTCATGAGCCTCAGTATTTGGGACAGAGCAAGAACAGCATCTGGGTACTTTAACTGTTCTTGCTACTTCTGTTCTTGAATAGTGAAATGTAATATTGTCAGTGAAAGATGATGTCAAACAAGAACATGTGGACATAAGAACACATACTAGCAAACAGCCTCAGACAGAAGTGTAGCAGAAGTAAAAGTAATTCATCATTAAAGTACTGAAGTAAAAGTAATTTAGTATTAAAGTAACAAAATAAAAGTAATTCATCATTAAAGTAACAAAGTAATGAATTAACAAAGTAAAAGTAATTTTGTATTAAAGTAACAAAGTAAAAGTAATTTAGTATTAAAGTAACAAAATAAAAGTAATGAATCATTAAAGAAATGAAGAAAAAGTAACTGTGCTGAAATAACAAAGTAAAAGTAATTCATCATTAAAATACTGAAGTAAAAATAATTTAGTATTAAAGTAACAAAGTAATGAAGTAACAAAGTAAAAGTAATTTAGTATTAAAGTCGTGAAGTAAAAGTGATTTAGTATTAAAGTAACAAAGTAAAATTAATGAATCATTAAAGTAATGAAGAAAAAGTAACTTGGGATTAAAGCAACTTTGACTGGTCTTAATCTGCTAAATGTTGATACTGTTATTGTCTGTGAGGGCAGCAGTTTTTGCATGCACTTTGCAAAGGTATCCAGAAGGATGTTGTGAATGATGTTTTTCTCTGTAGCTGGGTGCACAAATGTGACCATGCAAAATGAAGAATGCTAGAAAATTCACGCTCAGAGCTTCAAACATGCAGTGGTCATTTTTTTTCTTTCACTCCTGCATGCCAAAGTGGACAGTCTGACATATGTACCCCAGCATGCTCCACATTACATCAGTACAGAGCAGCATGTGCCATGTGCTTTACAGTCACTGTTGTAAATTTAGCCTTTGACAAGTACATGTGTCACTTTGGTGAAACATAACCAGAAGCATTTTTCGGTGATGTACTTTATGTACTCTAACTTGCACATCATGCACTCCTATTATTGGTTGGTCATTCCTTAGCATCTCTATAGAAAAGTATTACATTGCTAATCTGGACCACACTCTCAGTCAAGGCTCACTCTATATTCTATTGGTCTGACAGCTTAAGGGAAAAGGCTACTGTGTCAGCTTCAGGTTTAATCGGAAGCCCAACGCAGATGAGCAACAGATGTTGCCTGCAGCTAGCTCCAAATGTTAGGATACAGTATAGTGTGGCGGTGCATATAGCGGACCAAGTGTCGTAACCTTATCAAGCCTGCTGTGGTTTGGTTCCCTGGTCTTGCAGACTAAGCAGGGGATGCAGTCTGCAACCCAGAGTCGAGCCTAATTGCTTTCAGCTCCTACCACTTGAAGAGCGAAGAGGAAATTCGCCGATGTTGCGTGTTTGTGGCTGCTTTTACAGTTCGCCTGTCTGGCTGGCTGCGTTTTTTTCCCATATCACCAAGACATTCATCTCTCTTAGCAATGTGACCCCAGCTCCACTTCAAACTCAAAAGAACAGACCATCTTTTGTCTGCTGCTTTAATGTGTCTCGGGAGAGGAGATGGACGCACAGTCTGGACTTTCCCTCCTTCTTTCTCCTCTGTCTATCCATTCTTCACCCCAAATGAGTTTGGTGTACAGTCACTCGAACCTCCATCATCACTGCTTGCAGAAATGTATCTGCCCCTCAACTCTCCTGAAATATGAAATTTACACAGCTTTCCCCCTTAAGCCAAGTGTATTACAACAGCCAAGACATTTTGATGTCCACAATCTGCTTCTGTGATTTTGCACTGGAGCTGCATTGGTACATAAAGCCAATTAGTGGTGCACTAATTCAGCTAATTTGTTAAGTAATATCAGTTCAACTTGCTTATATTG
>BRDA01027312.1:37854-54805 GCA_036984385.1 Crenuchus spilurus | reverse complement strand
TATATATGTGTGTGTGTGTGTGTGTGTGTCAGTCTCAGCAGTGAATGGTAACAAGCTGCTTGTTGCTAATAGTATGTAAGTACTCGTGCACTTGTGAACTGAAGTGCTTGGGAGCCTATAGATTAGTGCTTTGTCTGGAGTGAGAAAAGCAGGCTCTCAGTACAAGGACTTATGTTTTTGAGACTTGCATTAGCTTTTGATTTCTCTTTCTTTCCCTTCTTCTTTGTTTCTGAATGCCTCAGCAGCTCAGGAGTCACATAGCTTAGCAGTGGCGCTAACAGCGGGCACAGACTAATCCAGCACAGACTCAATGCGTGCTCATCAGACGCCATTTTGAGGTCAGGGGGCTCCTGACTGCTCCTCGTTCCCAACAAGAGACGATTGTGCGCAGTTAATCTTCCAGCTATTCTTGGAATGAGAGAAGTGCCCAGTGTGGCAGCTCGACTTTTGTTCCTGACCGGTATTACACAGTTTATGAGCATGAGGATCAAATATTTTGGAGAGGGGCAGCTATTTACACCATCGTGGGGCGTTTCTCTCGTTTGTAGATGAGGTCCAAATGAAAGGCTGAGCACTGTACATTTTGGCTTGCCACTTTGTTTCCTTTTGGCAGCAACAAAAGCATGAGCGTGACCGTTTTACTGTAAACAAAATACCACGAATAGTGTGTAATGGTTTTTAATCAGCCCAGACAGGCATTCTCAAGTGACAACTTCCACCAGCAGGCACGGATGGCTTGTAACCAAAAACAAACTTGACCTTCATTCATTCGTATTCTTAGCCGGGCTTTGTTTTTTCTTTAAAGCCTAACTGGGCTACACTGACCATTTTCCAACTTCAAAGGTGTGCATATAAACCTTTTTTTTTTGCACAAGGCATCATAGGTCATAGGGATGTCATAGATATGTGCTTTGAGCGACCAATACAACAATTAATATGATTTTTTTTTTGAAAGACACACTAACAATTACTTACACATAACTGTTGTTTAAGTCATTAATAGTGTTTATTGAGGTTGTTTATGGACTAACATCTCCTATTCTAGTCATTAATAGTGTTTATTGAGGTTGTTTATGGACTAATATCTCCTATTCTAGTCATTAATAGTGTTTATTGAGGTTGATTATGGACTAATATCTCCTATTCTAGTCATTAATAGTGTTTATTGAGGTTGTTTATCGACTAATATCTCCTATTCTAGTGAATAATAGTGTTTATTGAGGCTGTTTATAGACTAATATCTCCTATTCTAGTGATTAATAGTGTTTATTGAGGATGTATATGGACTAATATCTCTTATTCTAGTGATTAATAGTGTTTATTGAGGTTGTTTATGGACTAATATCTCCTATTCTAGTGATTAATAGTGTTTATTGAAGTTGTTTATGGACTAATATCTCCTATTCTAGTGATTAATAGTGTTTATTGAGGTTGATTATATATTAATATCTTCTTTGTAGTGTGTAAGTGATATTTTTGCATCATGTGCACAAAATATGTGTTACACGTCTAGTGGAAAGTAAACAGCTGCATTAAATCTTAGAAGTTCACTGTCAACAACTTGTGGGAGATACCAAAACTGATCTAAAAAGTGGAGACACTGTCCTACCTCACTCTTCTATCTGGAGCAGCAGCTTTCGTGGATTGTATTGGAGTCTGCAAACAACTTGAACAAAGAACTTTGTTATGAAGTAAAAGTTTGTGCTGTCATTGAAAGTTCTGGGTGACCTCAAACTTTTGATCAGCAGTCACAGTTTTGTTACCAAATAATGAGCAGGACTGGATAGTACATATCAAAGCTCATTTTAAAACAATGTTTAAAGGGTCTCAATGCTTTTTTTTGGTGCTAAAATGCTACAAACATTTCCCCATTCTAGTGAATAGCCTTTGTGACTTTGCTTCATTAAGAGCATTGTGTGAATATGCTCACTATAGGCTAGCTCCAAAACAGATACAGAAAGTGTAGCAGTGGATAGAATAGATTGTCCTTACCAAATTCAGCATTAACATGGCCTGACAGCTCGGAGTTGATAAATCAGTTTGAAGCAGTGTGGACTTCAGAAATCTCTCTTAACAGTCAGGAGTAGCTCTATAAATCCATCGTGCCGTCCTGCACGAGACGAGGCAACTCAAGCGTGAACCTGAGCTCACTTTCTCTCTGAGTTACTCTCTATCTCTCTCTCTCTCTCTCTCTCTCTCTCTCTCTCTCATTCCCGCGCTGTCGGCCGATGTCCTCTACGCTTGGGTTTCCGTGTCAGCACCTCGCTCCCAGAACCCCATTTTCCCTTTCATGAAGATATCTGTGTTTTTTATGGCTCAGGCTGAGGGCCTCAACCCACCAGGGGGACCAGAATGCCAAAAGTGAGAGAGATGGAGAAGGGTACGCTGCAGTTTATAAAGAGAAGAGTGAACACAACCTCCCAGTGACCCAACGTCCACACTAACTTACTAATGTTTCAGTGTCCTGACTGTACCTGGGACTGTGCTACCATCTCCACATAAAGACAAAAGGTTTTGGTTCATTAACACCCAAAAATGTATTGTGAATGTGCGTAATGTCTTTTTTTACCCAATTTTGTCCCAAATGTGTTTGGTAGCCAATAGACTCTCCCATTCTTTGACTCTCTCTATCATTTGTAATGTCTCTGACTCTAGGAGGGTGCAGACTAACACAGGCCTCCTCTGATGCATGTGAAGTCAAGCTCCGCCTCTTTTCCAACTGCTGCTGATACATCGCCGCTGGGCAGCCAATACACTCAGAGGAAAACGCAGGACCGTCAGTTCTGATGGATCGCATGGCAGATGCCTGAGCCAGCCGTCATTGCTTAGTAGCTGAGGAGAGAGTGGCATCTTACCCGCCCTTAGACAGCATGGCCAGTTTTGCTCTCTCAGGCCCCGGCTGCCGAAGGCAAACAGCATGATCATGACAGCGCTTTAGTCCACTGAGCCACTCAGGGAGCATAATGTCATGTTTTTATACATGAAGCAAAACGTTTAAGAATCTATACAAGCTAATCTTTGGAATATTCTGAAAGCTGCACGTTTTGAGGGAAAAGTTCATATTCATGATTTCGTCAGAATGAGGCATTTAGTTTCTCATCATAACCAGCACGGGACATCAGGAAATGTTGATAAATCATTAGATTTTGTTCCCTGTTGCAAATTGTTGGCCTCGTGAGAGCACATCATGCTTAAATTCTAATCAATCAATGACTGAATTCTGCTCTGGCGTCACTTTAGTGATGAAAGTGGTCAACAAAAGCGAGCGACTGACCCTCAGGTTATTGTTGGGCTGATGTATTGCTGTGCGCTGCTCTGTGCTGCTGTGTAAGTGTGTTTTGAAGTGAATTGCAGCCGTGTGTTTGCTGTTACAGATCGCTGAGGCAGCCTGAGCTGGCCGTTATCTCCTGAAACAGTGTTTGCTTATCCTTTACGGCCTGGCAGGAGGGCCGTGTCTCAAACCTCCACAAGCTCAACGTGAAACCCACCAGCGTTCTCCTACAACTCAAATCCCCCATCTCCATAGGAAACGGCTCTTTTTAACTTACCTTCACTCACTGTGTCCTGCGTCTCTCTCACACACACACACACACACACACACACAAACACATCAAGAGCTGGAAATTCTCATCATTTTCAGACTTTCTCAGATTTTTCATATTTATCTGGCTCAGATTCTACACCTGCCGCTACATCTGTGCACCTGCAAAGGATTTTGGCCTGCGTTTACCCCGAATTTAATTTAGTCTTGGCTTAGATGTACTAAAAGAAGACAGTCCAGAAGCTTTACAATATGACCTTTGTTTTAAAAGTTCTTTTAACTCTTTTAAAATACAATAAATACATTATTTGATTAAACATAATACATGGATAAAACATGGTTCTGCTATGACAGAACTCAGGCTATTTTTACACTTTTTATATTCTTGGGATTCTTTATATACAACTTTTTTTTTTATTAATTAGTGCCAAAAAATTATATTTTTTCAGTACTTCATCATCATCTAATAATAATTATTATTTTACACATTGACATACTGTATCAACATACTGGACCAATAATAATAATAATAATAATAATAATAATAATAATAATAATAATTTTAAATCAAACACTTAAAAGACAAATCAATGATGTTAAACATCTGATGCTCAAATTTAAACAATTTATATCAAAAAGTAGCTGTGAGCTTCATTTATGTTTACTTGGTAGCAGTGTTGACTGGTCCTCCTGCATTGTTTGTCTCCTTTGTGGACATCTCACCTTATAGACATGTTATTATGACATTTATATCAAATATAAATAAGTGTTAAATGAACTTTTTTAACAGTGTGATCATGGCTGTGCAGGACAGAACTCTTTGTAGAGGGGTTTAGGGGTTTGGAATCTGGTGCTGAGGGCCAGGTTGTATTGGGCTTGACAGCTGACGGGTAGAATTTGTGACTTGGGGCCCGATTAAAGCTCTCAGCGGTTTAATCGGAAGTTGTTTTAAAGCACTCCGTGTACAGTGTTTTACAGAAACGCGTCCATCAGTACACTCACACTGACACACAGCCATGAAACACACCACGGGGAGAGAGCAAGAGCAGCAATCTGTCCTCATCAGGACATGTGCAATTACAGGTCATCAAAGCGGATATCTAACAGACTGCCAGCTCCAGCACGCCGCTTCTGATGGCCACTGGAAACACACAGTCACACACACTGATTATGGCAAGGCCTGGAGCGCAAAACAATTAACACGGCCGTCAGGCTCACTTTCCTCTGGTCTTCATGTCTGACAACATGACGCTTTGTTCACTTTTTTCTTCACAGTATCTGTATCTCCCTCAGCAAGGGCTGATTTAGTGATGTTAAGGCTGCTAAAGACAGGAGTGGGGACCTTGGCATCTGGGTTTGTAGTTTAGTTTCGTAATGTACATTAATGCATTTGGCAGACATTCGTCCTGATGTTCTCATAATTACAGTCATGTTACATTTGTACAGTTGGGAGTCTAGCCCAAGGACTAGTGTTGTAATTGCAGAAACTGGTCATCGAACCCCAAGTCTGAGGAACGTGGTCCCATGACCAAGATACTGTAACAGTGCATGCACAATGCGAGGTTCAGCATCTCTCCAGATTCTTTCTATCTATCTATCTATCTATCTGTCTGTCTGTCTGTCTGTCTGTCTGTCTGTCTGTCTGTCTGTCATTGCTAAGGTCACTGTGGTGTTATCCACTACACTTTTCCATTATATCCTATTGTAGGATTAGACGAAACTTATTTCCATTATAAAATCTGCTGTCC
Organism: Crenuchus spilurus; assembly: GCA_036984385.1. Taxonomy (NCBI): domain Eukaryota; kingdom Metazoa; phylum Chordata; class Actinopteri; order Characiformes; family Crenuchidae; genus Crenuchus; species Crenuchus spilurus. The sequence goes on along the minus strand of BRDA01027312.1, from coordinate 49,516 downwards.
TTTGCTGCTTTAGAGGGTTTTCATTTCATTAATGTCCTCGTTGTACTTGTAATGGACTGTTCCGTTTGTAATGAAACAACTCCAGACTATTATTAGCAAGGTCGTAAAGTGATAGATGCAGTGTGGATGGATACGGCGGGCAAGTCCAGACATTGTGAGACCCTTTTTTTTCTTTTTTCTTTTTGGCCGTTGCCCAAATGAACCCTGAACCACTGCCTGAACCATGTACCCAAATCCTGCACATCTCTATTGGCTCTTACAACCATTAGATTACCAGCACAGCAGGGCTTTGGAGCCAGTAGCAGCTGAAGCCATGCAAAGAAAAGGTCTCTCTTATTATAGTCTCCAAACGGCTACAAAACATGTGTTAGGACGGAAGATGTTCACCTAAATTTTAGTGTATAACGGGGGCATTAATGAGATTAAAATAATCTACAGCTGTAAACTGCACATGTAGCCTGGAATATGTTTAAAAGTTTGGCTCTTAGGGCTAAAAGCTAAAGCTAAAGATTGTCCCTTTTCTTCTTTGTTATTTAAGAGGTTTTCTGAATTGAACATTGTTTTTTTACTGCAGTATTTTATTAATCGTTTCAATTTATTAGCAGGAAATTATGAATCGTATTATGCCGTGTAGTTTTTACCTTGAACCAGTTACATTAAAATGACACATTCAGATGAAATGCATTCTTAAATAATATAGTCATGATTTAGACAACAGTTCTGAGCACTTATTTAGTTCTGTAACACACTAATAATCTGCCGATTAGGCAGCTCGTATTCATTCAGCCTCGTCTCCGGCCTGTGCTGACCGTGTACCTTCGTTAGGTTAAGTAGAGTCTGCAGTAAAGCAGATCTAGTTAAGAAGTCAGTGGTCTCCCGCTGGGATTACTGTGCTGAGATCTTCTTGTTTGTCACATTCCTTCTCATCAGGAAAAAAAGATAATTACTGTGCAAGTCCGTCATCCGGTGAACTTCTAATGAGCTGTTGGGCCTGGAGATGGACCCACAGTGTGAAACATTATGTCAGGGTTTTTTTCCCTCCACCTGCTCATCCAAGCATGTTTTTTCTCTTTGTCTCGCTCTCTTTCTTTCTCTGTAGGTTGATCTTCATATCGCCAGCTTGGGTGCATTGAGCTCCGTTTCCTAGAGACTCTTCCGGCCCGTGGATTAGCCTGTTTGCTCCTGGAAGCGATCGGACCGGGCAGATGATATCCGCGTGGGTCACTTCCTCTGCAGTGGGTGAGTCCAGCCACGGTCAGACACGATGTTTGCGTTTTATTTCTGGCTATTGCACAAATAAACCCTGAACCACTGGCTGAACTGTGTACCCCAAACCTGCACATCACTACTGGCTCTTTTACAACCATTAGAGTACCAGCATGGTGGGGCTTTAGAGCCGATAGCAGCAGAACCAAGCCAGATCTGTTCAAAAGATATCTCCTCGATTCAAATATGCATCATTTCCACATGAATATGTGACTTTAGAAGAGTTGTATCTGTTAGTGTGCCTATTGTGTTACGTTTGTTAAGGAAAAAGATGTTGTTCATGTGGAAATTGAGCATATTCAGCTCCTTTTTGCCTCAATATGTTTAGAGTCATTATCCACTTTAGCTTTACTGAGCATATAGGTGCACTTTTTAGGTCTAAAATTACAGACTGTAGTCCATCTGCTTCTCTTTGTTCTTCAGTGGTCAGTACCACCAGAGCAGCTCTTATGTGATGGATCATTCTCAGCACTGGTGGTGTGTCAGTGTGTTTTCTGGTATGAGTGGAGTGATGAAGCACCTCAGCGTCACTGCTGGACTGAGAATAGTCCACCAACAATCCAAGAGCGTCCTGTGGTCAGTGTCCTGTGAAGGGCTGGAGCAATAGATGAGTGGCTGTCTCTGACTTTACAGGTCTAAAGTGGGCAGTTAAAAAAAAACAAAAAAAAAAACAATTATCTCTGCTGTGTCTGCTATATACAGTATGTACACACTCAGCCAAAAGTTTTTGAACACTCCAATTTTTCCAGTTTTGTAATGAAAATGATCCGTTTAATGTCTCACTCTGAAAGGAAAGCATAGGAGTTAAATAAGAACTCATGAAATCAATTTATAGACTGACATGTGTGTCATTTCTAAAGGCACTTGTAGGTTTGCTTTGCTTTTCACTTCATCCCAAATTAGCTGGATGGGGTTTAAGGCTGACGACTGTGCTGCCACTTCATGTTTTCAAGCTGACCATCTTGTTGTTTTTTCCTATGCTATGTAATGTTTTGGGGCATTATCTTGCTGTAGGATAAACCCCTGACCCATTAACGCATACCTGAGGGTACTGCATGATGATGCAGAGTGCTGTGGTAGTCGCGGTGGCTCAGGGTGCAAAATAGTGTTTAGCTGTTAAATCATTTTGAGTTCTTTGATAAAAGCCTTTGTGTATAATTCTGTAATGTAAATGAATTGTCCGTTTTGGGTGACCTTTTTTTAAACCTCTGGCAGTTCAACACATACCGTTGTATCATTCTAAGCTATTCATTGGACTTGAATGACCTGAACTGCATAAAATTACTGGAAAAATTGAGGTGTTCTGAAACTTTTGGCTGGTAGTGAATATATATATATATATATGACAAGTTATGTATTGCCAAAGATAGTCTGCCTGAAGCCTACTGTGTCGTACTTGTTAAATATCTGACAGTGTTGTGGTGCTTTGAGTGAGTAAAGGTGATAAACCTGTCGTCTGGTGGTAAATATTTGTTTATTTGCTTTTATTTACCATAAAGCAGAGTTGGAATTGAATTTAGAAAGGCAGGAGTAAAGCATGTCAGATCATGACAAAGGCTTCCATTTAGTTTGTTATATTTAGAGCTAAAATGGCAACATGAACTGTCTGCACACGTAACAGCAAAGCAGATGAGAGTGTGAGTTTGAAGCGCAGGGCAGTGGCATTTGTCAGGCCAATTCGAGCTTGGAAACTCAAAAATAGGAGCTTCAGAAGCTTTTTGCGTGTGGCTTCATAAATACGACAGAGTCGGGGGGGACAAAGGGATGAAAAAGCATGCGCTGAATCGACAGAGGTGTTGTGGGCCGTGCCTTCGGTAAAGATGCTATCAAACCAGCGTTCGACACAACAATCTTATGGCTTGTCAGCAATTAAAAGCAAAGGCTCATGGGAAGGCTCCACACCAAGTGCTGTCACTTCATCTCAACCAGCTTTCAATCGTCAAGCGTATACGTCTGTCTGTGTGTGTGTTTGTGTGTGTGTGTGCTTTTGAGTGTGTGTTAGTGTGTCAGTGTGTACAAGCTCGTACTCCATGCTGAGCTCCATACCTCAAAGGCCCAAGTGCGCCGTCCAATCACACGCCAGAGCCGCCCCGGAGAGCCAATCGCACGCGGCGGCGCTGCAGCATTTCTGCAAAATCAAAGGCTCGCAGTGCTCGTATGATATTAAAATGCACTCTGGCACTCCAGCTTTGTACGCAGCCCTTCCAAAGAAAGACGGACAGGAACGGAGGAGGGGAGACAGAGAGAAAAAGAAGAAGAGGGGGGTAAAAAAAAAAAAAGTTTTTTGCTCTCCCTGTTTGACTCCATGGGTGGGGAAACAGTAACGTTGTCCCACTTTGAAATCTTTTCCCCCCTCAGCCTCACGCCTGCGAGTGCACCAGCACGTAGCCTGCCGAACTAGAGCAACTGAGTGAAGACGCCATTTTGCCTCCTGATGTCACTTCCTGCATCCGCTTGCCCCACTTTTCTCCTTCTGCAGGGTTAACCCCTTACTCACCAGACTAAAAGTGAGGCGGCTATTCTCATGATGAAACTATTACATGTGTAAGGCTATGATGTGGATTCAGGGTTAAACGTCATCACATGGACCTGCTCTAGCATTTTAACTAACCTGGAGCCACCGACAGGTCTGGCATCCACTCCTCACACTCACAGCTTTGTGACTTTCTTAATTTCTAATATCCACACAAAAGGGAGGAGTCATCCGAAAGATTCTGCTTCAAACATTCCATCTTCAGTTACAGTAAGTGCTGATGTTTGAGTCCCAAACAAATAGAACTGAGCACTGTCTTGAATGGCGCCCTCTAGTGGCACAAATTTGAGCTGTAAGATAAACCTAAATAATGTCCCTTCAGTGCTGTGCAGCCTGAAATCTATGGCTGGAGAATATAAAAGTTCAACATTTTTAATGTTCAGCAGTAAACAGAGCCTGTGTTATTATATTATTTTGAAGGGCTACTTTACACAAATCATTAAAATGTTGTTAATAAGATTTTGTGCAAATCCTAAAAATAATACAGTGAAATGTATCATATTTGGACATGTTGATAATGTATTCTTTTTTTTTTTTCCCAAAAGAGGAGGCACATATTGTCAAATTCCCCTCGTTCCTCCTCAGAAATAAAAGAAAAGGGGTGTACCGTGCTCTTTTCTCTCTTTTTTAGGGTATATTTTCCGTGACTGAGCGGCCGGGGCGTTTTTGGATGGGGAGATATTATTGGGCAAATTGCACGGCTTTCATGCACATAAATGGGTGCTTGATGAAAGCGGCTGTGTGTGTTTTTTTGAAGTGGCGTCGGAAAGCTGGGCCGGAGCGGGTGATAACTTCATCCCAGCGTGGGCTCCGGAGCAGGAAGAGAGAGGCTGGCAGCAGCGGGGGGATTAGCATTAGCGGCGTTAGCGGAGCCGCCTGGGCCTGAGCCTGGACCACCTGCCGGGACACCCGGGCCTAACGCCTCTCATCAGTTATGCTATTGTCTGCCTAGAGAGAGAGAAAGAGAGGGAGACAGAGGGAGAGAGAGAGTGATGCCTCCCTTTTCTCTGGCCCTCGGATTAGTGGCTGCTGGTCTTTTTTTCTGCTTTTCTATTCTCTTTTTCTCTCTCCAGGTTTTCCAACGGTTGAAGGATCTATTCTTCTGTCTTGGCCCCATTCAGACAGGACATGACACAAGAGCGTGAAGGGATTTCACATGTACCTTAAGAAGCTCTGCGCTGTGTTTGTTCAGACGTTCCTATAATAGTATAGAGCTAAAACTAGCATCTGTGTGTGTGTGTGTGTGTGTAGTTGCATGCTCTTTGATGTATGAATTGATTTAGATTAGCAACATAAAAAGCCATAAAACACTATATATTTTTTATCATAGTGTAGGTCAATGTCACAGCAGCTCTAACACTGCTGATATGCCACATTTCTGAAAAGGCTTGAATAGTAAATAATGGTGACTGAATTATAATTCAGCCTATTTATCTATAATAGTGCTCATAAGAGCCTACACACACACACACACACACACACACACTCTCACACATATGAGGGTCTTATCAACACTTTCTATACGAGGTGAAAGGACCGTGTAGAACTCTTAGTCATCTAAACATGGTATTTATACCACTTAATAATAATAATAATAATAATAATAATAATAATAATAATAATAATAAGTGACTGCATAATTTTTAAATATTTAATCCATCTCCCTATAAATGTATGATTCTTGCATCTGCACATTGTTTCTCATTTGTTCTTCAATATTTAATCACAAGCAGTGACTATATATTTGAGATTTCATGGTTATGCACACTCAGTGACTGACCAATCACATTCAAACGTCAGTGTCATCATTTACCAAACAGCCTGCAGTGCTGCAGTAAAGGAGACTTTATTGACATGGCCTGGAGGATACGGGTGTGAAAACACCTGGCATTATGTGTCTGTGATGGTTGGCTCGTAGTGGGCTGATAGTAGCATTTGGCAGCACGTTTTGCTTTTCGCTTGAAAATGAAGCGATTGTGTGCATGTGTTTATGTGTTTTGCATGTTTTTACATTTGGTGGTGGTGTGGTACCCTGTCCAAAATCATCCAGCCGTGCTCGGATATGGGAATGCCCTGTATTACCCCGTGTGGTGGAACAGCAGGAGTATTTGTCTCTGCAGGGTTACCGGCTCAAAGCCGGGCTTTAGGAATTCCGCAAATATTTTCTGTGGCACAGCGCAGATCCCCAGCGCCGTTTTTGCAGCATCCGTGGTGTTCCGGAACATTCTCTCTCTCTCTCTCTCTCTCTCTCTCTTTCTCTCTCTTTCTCTCTTTCTCTCTCTCTCTCTATCTCTCTTTCGTTTTCTCTCTCCACCATTCCAGAAGCTGCGGTCGAGCCGGCTTGTTCCCGTGCCAGCCACCAATAACCATATTCCAGGAAAGAGCTCCACATGTTCAATTACATAATTACATCATTGCAGATTTAGACAGATGTCCCATAATACATTTCAAATGCAATCAGCCGCACTCGATCCCCAACATAATGCGTTTGGGGAAGAAAAATGATCTCCGCCGAACATGAAACAGATCATATTTGTCATGTTGGTGCTTTGGGTTGCCTCGCCATTGTTGCTGCCGTTATTATTATTAGCATTAGCTTGGATTTCCTCCTCAGATCAGTCTCGACTGGTGGCGGCCTATTTGAAGATGAATCCTACAGGCTTAACTTTCACTGGAGATGTACCTGCTCATGCTAGTCGCCCGGTTGAAATAAGCACATTATTTGCTGGAGATTTCTCTCTTTCAGAATAAGCAGAAGTCCCATTTGTCTTTGCTGCAGGGTGGTGGCACAGGGCTGGAGAACAGGGCTAGAGCTTTTGGCGCTCAGAGTCTGGCCAGTTCGAGCCTGATCTGCTCTCATTGTAGCACAGACGGCACACAAATCCCTCGAGCTTTGAGCTCAATCCCAACAACTCGGGATGAGTAATTGTTTATGCTAGCGACTAAAAGTTGTATCTCAATGCTGAGGGAAGCCAAAGCTGCAGTCGTGTTTGGAGAAGACATAGAGAAGTGAAGGAGAAAGCCTGGAGTTTTCCCTGCCAGTAGTTAAGCTTTTTCATTGACAGCATCTTGGCCGCGCAGTGTGGGACTGCACTGCTGGACGCCTCGGGGAGGAGGCCATTCTGCTCGTCATTACAGTTTTGTAATGTTATATTGTGTGGAATGGCTTACAATAGCAATTGTGATATTGGGCTAATATAACAAACCATTGGTAGCGTACAAGCTTTTCACAATTGTCGTTGGCGGTAATTGGGTCCATCAAACTCTCACTGGTACCAGAGACTGAATTTTGATTATTACATTATTAAAATGTTGTATGGTAGGAATGCTGAAATACTTACTAATGTGGGGTGTTTATTGAATCATTCAGGACATCATTGATTAAAATGGAATAAACTGTGTATATACACAGATCAGCCACAACATTAACACCACTCGCAGAGAATAACATGGTTTATTAGGAATTAAGAGGACAGTGGGTCTCACAGATGAGGTGTTGGATGCTGGAGAGAAATGGAAGCATGCAGACCTTAGAAAATATTCAGATTGGATTATGTTAACGGGGACATCTGTTTTTAACATTTTGCGCTCCTCAGTGCATCTGGACGGGATTAGAATAACTACAGAAGTGAGTTTTTGGGGGCGTTGTTTGCACAATTGTTTGCATCACGTGATCACAATTCATTTGTATCTGTAACTGTGATGATAATCACTGTTATTCTTGTGTAATAAGTATCACGTATCTCATATCTGGTATGTCGTCTTTCTTATGGATTTTAGCTCATTTTTCCTAGTTTACAAGGTTAAATGCATTAAGAAATTATGGCCTAAACACACAGATTTTAACACATATTATTTAGACAGCCCTATACTCCACAAACAAGACATGTTCAAGTCTCAAACATGGTCAAGAACACTTCAAGCTTCTATACACGGGGAAGACTGGCATCCAGACTTTTCTCTGTCCTAGCGCTCAGGTGGTGGAACCAACTTCCACTGGTTGTTCTAACAGCAGAGTCCCTCACAGTCTTCAAACGCAGACTGAAGACAATCTCTTTGTGGAGCACTAGTTTAAAACTCTTATTGTAATACATTGTAAAGCTCTTATATTGTGCATATGTTTCCTTCTTTCTACGTATTAGTGATGGTTTTGTTGTATATGTTTAACCTAAACTGTGGCGAACTAGACATGTTTAGAGTGAGTTACTGCAGGCTGAGATGTAGTCTGAGGAATAAACCTTTATTAAACTGAAGGCCATCGTCCACTTGATGACTGATAAGGGAGAATTGAAACGGATATGAATACGGCTCATTAATATGGAACCTTTTGGTGCAAAACAATTTTCCCACTTGACAGGTGAAAGGTAGTGTTGAAGAAGTGTCACCAAATGACAGTCGCATAATTTCGTTTTGTCCTTCACTCCTCTGCTTTCTTTCTTTCTTTTTTTTTTTTTTTACATATTTTGTTTTCTTAATCTCTGTAGTGGTCCCTGAAGTGGTTGCATATTGTGATTGTGTCTGATGGAAGTATGGAAATGGGGGTGAGATGTTTGAAAGGTGACCTTTTCCCGGAGACTGGCAGGCACAAAGCGGCCACCCAGAAAAAAAAAAAAAAAACAGAAAAAAGGTTGAAATAAAAAATAAAACGTATTTATTTAAATGCATATAATAATAATAATAATAATAATACTTTTATTTTATTTTTTTTTTATATATAATAATAATAATAAAATAATTTCTCATCACTCATTATGGTAATTGGCCTTGTTTCACACTTCAGATCACTGACAATCCACCATCCTACTACACTCTGTGCCCTGTTGGCTGTTGGTCATTTGCCTTCATCCACTTGCATTATGGTGGTGAAATTGTGTTTAAGTCTGAACCCCCCCCCCCCCCCATGTTTTATATATTCACCAACCCATTGTTTCCCCCGAGCCATTAGCGTATAGGGCAGTTTGCAGAAGCAGTTACCGGAAGGAAAATTCACAACTCAGCCTGTACTTCCAAAAAAAAACAGCTTCGTAAGCAGATACTACAGTACATAAGGGACATTAGTATGATATTTCCTCCTTTCTCGTACACTGGGACAAAAGTCATTTAAAAAACATGAACAGTATTTAATAGGAGCACATTAAGTACACCTGAGTTAAACAAAATGCCCTTAAAGACAGACTGACAGACACAAAAAGGGGGAATTTACTTCCTGTAATTGTGATATTAGCAGTTTGTTTTGTATTACCTGGCTTTCTTCCTCTGTGAAACAGCTTAAGATATAACACCTCTATATAGAGAAACTCTTTCCAAAATCTGAAATTACACTGAAAATAAATCCCTGCTGCAGATGGTAAGAACATTCTAGCATTATACAGGCACAGACCACACAAAGTCAGCAAATTGCAGATAATGTCTTTCTCTCTCTGGAGTGGGAAATGTCAGTGTTGCCTGCAAGGTCCCTTTTCCTTATACCTCATAAAGCTCAAACCATGAAAACCCCCTTAAACAGCATTTAAAAAAGCCCCGAGACACAACAGTAAACACAGTGTAAACAAAAGAAGGTCCAGTATTAGCCATATTATGCTTTACTCAAAACACATAGGCATGAAACACTTCAGTTTTACCCAAAAGACTAAATCATAGAATGTCCTGATTCTGGGCTTCATGCATACAGCTGTACAGCAGATTCACACAACAGCAGTGCTGTGTTTTATATCCAAAGCTAAAGCTCAGCAGAGTGTTGTCTTTTACCTGTTCAGCTGAAGTCATAGGCAGCAGTGTTTTAGGCTGAAGCCTTTACAACCATGTTGGGTTGTACCCATAAGGCTAAAGTCTAGAATGGCCCAATATTGGGTTGTGCCCATAAGCCAAAACTTTATAATGGTCCAGTGTTGAGTTGTGGCCATAAGCTTAAAGTCCATAATGGCCCAATGTTGGTTTTTGCCTATAAGGCAAAAAAATATATAATGGCCCAGTCTAGAATGTCTAGAATGTCTAGAAGTCTAGAATGGCCCAATGTTGAAGGACCCAGTTTTACCAATAAGGCTGAAGGCTGGAACAGCAAGTATATGTAATGACATCACCTTCTGTTCGTTCGTGTTAAACACCACACCCTCCGTGCTTCCAGCCATCTATTATCACGTCCTGCCATACGGCTTGAGTTATTACAAAGTTATTTCTTTCCCCCTCTATCACTCCTCGTCCCCACGTCAACACGTTTTAATGGGGTCCTTTACTTTCTGAGGTCTTGTTGTGTTACTGTTGCCCTTTTCATGCTGGTGCTGTTCTGAATTAGAGCCACAGTTCAACCTGTTGAAATTATATTTTATTTTATTTATTTTTATGGGTTTTTCTTTCCCTGGACCGTCTGCCCCCTCTTTCTCATGAAAGCTCTGCAAAAGCAGAATTACTCAGAAACTTTATACCTGTCATTTTAAGAGAATCGAATGTGCGTTCCTTCCCAAGTCCTTGGTGGTCTGGCCTTAAGATCGGTTCTGCTTTACACTCCACTGGCGTCTGCTACAGCAACACATGGTAATTATTAGATGAAGAAAAAGATTACAGAGACTTGTTTCCATTTATGTCATAACATAGTAGGTAATGGCTAACCCCATGTGAAAGTGGAACATTTTACTCGTCTGTCCAGCACAGCTTTTGACATAATCTGTCTTTTTTTCTCTTTCAAATGAAGTAGGGGAAATTATTTCTGAATGACAGCGTGCCACATACCTGCCCTGACGTTTGTATGTGTATTTTTTTAACTGATCCAGCAAGCAGAGAGAACAAGGTGGGCTGGACAGATTAGCTGCTTTATGAGCAGGTAGTTTGCTCTCACCTGTAATCATGTAATCCCCTCATCCGTATAATCTCAATAAGAATTACTGACACAAATAGAGCCGCGTTAGAACAGGCAGCAGCAGAAATATTCAGTCTTTTGTTCTCTTATGGATGCTACAAAACATGAAAAATAACACCTTGTCTACAGGGACCCAACATATATGAGATACACATCACTATATGTACATTATATGTCCAAAGGTTTGTGTACAGCCCTTCTAATGAAAGTTTAAGTTGACACAGATGTACACACAGCTTGTCTAGTCCCTTTAGAGAAGTACTGCCAATAGAATAGGACTAAACATGAACCTACTGGTACGAGGCGTGGGCTAGAGGGGTATAAAGGCACCCAGCATTGAGCTGCGGAGTAGTGTTTTCTGCTCCATCCAATACTTTTGGAATGAGTTGGTGATGAGCTCGGATGGTGCTGACCTCACTAACACTCTTGCGTATGAATGCAATCAAATCCTCACAAAATCTAGTAGAAACTCTTCCCTGGACAGTCAAGACAATTAGTCCTTAAACTATTTTTAATACCCTTGATATTAGAAGAAGTGAATAAGCACATGTCCTAATACCTTTCTCCATACAGTGGTGCTTGAAAGTTTGTGAACCCTTTAGAATGTTCTATATTTCTGCATAAATATGACCTAAAACATCATCAGATGTTCACACAAGTCTATAGTTCCCATAATTTTTATCAAATTCCTGATTAACAGAACTGACAGGTCCCTTCTCAAAGATGATCTAAAACACTCCTAAACTAACGTAAGTATGCGTTCTCACAATCACTCCAGTCGTGGTAGGCTCGAGTAGTGGTTGAGTAAGGTTTTCATAACCTACCTCGTCTTTTGTGATGAGGCGTCGAGTTACGACCCACGGAAATATGGGGAGATCGGGTGCGGAGCATGGTCATCCAAGTACAAATCAGGATAAGATAACCGTCATGAAGAGATTTCCCTGATCTGTTCGACACACATGTAGACACAGTTGAATTTGAAAGTAATCTTCCCGACATGTGTTTGGAAA
>BRDA01027312.1:5214-27827 GCA_036984385.1 Crenuchus spilurus | reverse complement strand
ATATATAATATAACAAAACCATTGTCAATTTACTTATGAAGCAGATTTACTTTTTTTAATTACGTTATGAACAAATGAACTTACAATTTTTGGAGATGCAATAGTGCACTTAAGTATGTTATGTTGTATTTATTTTTCAAGTCTTACATTTACCAAATAAATAGAAATTGTGCCCAAATCTTTATTGAAAAAGGCTGTATTTAAGCTTGTGGAACTGATTTCTACTCAGAACTAATCATGTTGTTTAATTGGGACAGTTCAGGGACCTTTTTGGCGATTTTAACTGTGAACAAATGAAGCCGGGTCAGCTCGGTGATTTTGCTGTGAGATTATAAGTAGTGCTGATTGTTGAACTGAAACTTGAGTTCAGTCTAGTTTCATCCCAGTGAGTAATTTGACACACATTGCAGTGAAGCTGAAAAGAAAGTCTGAGAGACTTCATTTAACTTACTTTGTCAAATTGGAGCCTTCAGCACCTTGGATGTTGACATTTAGGCCTTACACTTAGCAGGGAGTCAATTAGTAAGAGGAAGTTGATTTGCTGGTTCTGTCTGGTCATGTTTCTGCATTATGAGGTTAGAGATGTTGTGTGTGTTTAATTGAAATATGACTGCAGCAGACAAGCTTTCTCCTTTAGTAAATGTGTGAAAATTAGTGTATCTTTTTCAATGGTTTCTTTGTACCAAAACAGAAGCCTACCATGGAGACTGTGCATCGGGCCAAGGCTGATTCTCCACTCTTCGGGCTACTTAAGTGGAACACGTCTGGCGTTTGGTGCTGGGAAATACGGGGCCACAACACGGAGCCTTGTTAAAATTTTATTATAGCGAGGCGGAGTCCTGTCTGGATACCTCGTTACTCAAACCGCAGAAATACGAGGCACTTTCACAGCCAAACGGGGGGAGAAAAACAAACAGCAAGACTTTGTGGTTTTACTTTAATGCCAACTTTGAGGTGCGGCACTGACCACTTAGAGTCATCTCCACATTCAGCTCTGGAGGAGGTTTTACCTCTTCTTCCCGTCTGCTCAGATGTGTGCTGACCTTCAAATGAGAAAGGATACCTTTCTACTCAGGGATGTCATGCCCATCCTTTGATGTTGTCTGTGCACAGCTTTGTGAGATCTTACTTTTAACCCAACAAAATGCCCATATAATGGGTAGCCTGCAGAAATCAAAAGAAGCATTTGATTAATACTTGTTTTTATTAGTTGTAGGGTTTTTTCAGTGTTTATTTGCTGTTTACCTACAACATATAGATGTTTGGTCAGTACTTCAGGTCATAATCAGAGAGAGAGAAGTCAGTTCTGTTTGAACCAGTTATGTACTTATTATACATATCACTGCAAATTTATTACTAGGATATGTCCTACAAACAGACAAGCCTGATGTGTAGTTCAGACATTAACGCACAAAAGAAATAGTTTATATATACATTTATATATAAACAGAGCATGCTTTAATAGTGCAAAGTTCAATAACAATAATCATTATAATAATAATTATAATAATAATTATTATTACTATTATTATTATTATTATTATTATTATTATTATTATTATTATTTATGCTAGGAACCCTATTGTATTATTACTATTATTATTATTATTATTATTATTATTAAAGTGTAATATATATATATATATATATAGAGAGAGAGAGAGAGAGAGAGAGAGAAGAGAATATTTAAAAGGGTAATGACTCCAGAATACTGTAGAAACTATGAGCACTGCCTTTACTTTATTAGTTCACACACACACACACACACACACATATTTGTTTCTGTGAATTATGGGGACATTACACAGACTTACTCAAACCTTAAAACCCTAACCTTAACCTAAAAAAGATATCCACCTTCAAATATCATGATTTATGTTGCAGGGACCAGCTTTGTAGAAAGGTCCCCACAATCTTGTAGTTTAAACAGGTTTTGGTCCCCACAACATAACATAAACCTGGTACACACACGTAAACACACAATACTAGTGAGGACATTCCATTCACTTGTGTAATACTGAGTAAAAAGTAAACCTAAACTTAAACTTAACCTTAGTAACCAAAGGTCAGTGCTTATGCTCTTTTAATAATAATAATAAAACAGTTTGTAATGAAAACACAGTTCTTGTGAGGACCTGCAAAATGTCCCCACTTTTACAGATCCAACATGTATTCATATCATTATAAGGACTTTCAGTCCCCACGAGGGACAAATACCTCGCAAATACCTCGCACACACCTCGTCCTTACAGGACATTAAATGAGGGTAAAGTACAAGGCTTTTAATATAAAAAAGTCTTTCTGTTCAGTGTCCTGCTCCTTAGCACATCTCTCTCTCTCTCTCTCTCTCTCTCTCTCTCTCGCTCTCTCTCTCTCTCTCTCTGTGTGTGTGTGTGTGTGTCAGCGATCAGCGAGCACGCGCGTCAATAGCGCCCCTGCGCGCGGTTCTGTTTGTCCGTCTCACACTTTTTTTTCGCTCCGCTTTCGGTTCGACCCTCGTGCACGTGCGCGTGTGCTCTCCTTTCTCTCAGCATCTCTCTCTCTCCCTCTCTCTCTCTCTTACTCTCTCTCTCTCTCTCTGTCTCTCTCTCTCTCCCTCTCTCTCTCGTGCTGCAGGAGAGCGGCTGTACGGCTGATCGCTGCGGTCTGTGTTGGTTGTTGTTGTTTTGACACTCCGCGCGCTCAACTTTCTCCTTTTGTGCGCTGAGGACGGACGATGGAGCGGTGACGTGCAGCCACAACTACAACAGCAGCAGGTAGGAGTCTGGTGCGGGCGCGTGGACGCGCGCGTGTGTGTGTGTGCGTGCGTGTGTGTGTGTTTGTGTGTGTGTGGACCAGCCTGGTCTGCTGTGATCAGTGGAAGTTGTATCAGCCCGGCTGCTTTTGTTGTGGCTCCGCTCACGCGCGTGCGAACGTACCTGAGCGCCAGGCTGTAGTACAGCAGCCCCGCAGCAGCTCCAGCGCTGTATTACTGCAGCAGCACCAACTCAGTGCAGCTCAGCCTGCTGGAAGTTCACACAGCCACCTGACCGGCTCACACTCAGGCTCTGATGTGGCCGCTTATTGATCACAGATTGATTGATCAGATCTGTCCTGTATCTCCTAAAGCTGCAGCCTCCACACTTGCTGACCTGCTGGTCCCTCTACACAAGCAGAGGAGCCCCTGAACCTTGCCTTTATTAACTGAACCAGGACATATTTGTCCTTGCGACGCACATGTCCTCACCTCACACAGAGTGAAAGTAGAAGCGCATACCTCTTGGATGTATGAACAAAGTGCACCTATTGTACCCCCCCTCCCCACCCTCCACCCCCCCACACACACACAGGAGAGAGGAGTGTGTGGCAGCCGTGGTATCAGCATGTACTGTAATTGCGTTGAAAGCTGAAGCTGACGATAGCGAGTGCTGAAAGATTCCTGGACCGTCCTCAGGAGGCTTTTGTTGAAACTTTTTTGCATGCCAGGCTTCACAAAGTAAGAATCGTGTTTGTTTCCTAATAAATTCCTGACGAAGCGGATTCTTCTGTTCTGTTTTTGGGATCTTCTGGCAGGACTCTGAAGCAGAAGTGATGGCGTAGGGTCGCTGCTTGGTGAGGGCATAGCAGTGAATAATGTAGATGAATGTATTTGCACTGAGAGACTAATGGTTCAGATGGGATGTAGAACTACGCCATGGTGTGTGTGTGTGTGTAGTGGTTCAGATAAATCTCATGCGTAGTCGTAATCAATTTGTGGTGTTGTCTAGTGCACGTAGAAGAAAAAATGTGATTTTATTATTTCGCATTAAGTCTGGAATGATTGATAGGACAAGTCTGGAAGTCTGAAGTGTCATTTATATTGTGATGGTGATTTTTTTACTTAGATTTTTTTAAGGGCCACTCGACAGGCCTCGGTGTGTGGGGTGTAAGGAGTGTGAACGGGCTAATTCTGAATTTCGTCAGACCAAGCAGCGTGGCGGCATCATTTGTTACAGTAATGATGTTAATGCAATCCCGTGCAGTGGCCTGGGCTCGAGTAAAAGCAGAGGGCAGATGCTGGTGAGCGGGGGGCTGTCAGGCTAATGGAAGACGCTTTTTTCCAGATGGATTGACAGCTCCAGTATGAAGTGGTGTGCAGATGTTGGAAAGCTACTAACTGTGGCTCACTTCCTTGTCTTGCTCAAAAAGACCCAGTATTGGCCCAGCGTCACATCATTCTCCACCACATTTATAAATCACTAGTGCAAAAGCTAAAAACATGTACTCATTCATTCGTAAACACATTCGTAATGTGTTATTATTAAGATAGACTCACATGAGAAAGGAGCTTGGTTGGTTTTAGTGCTATTGAACGTGAACATGCACAAGAGTTTATGATGTAACCTGGCATTATTAATACTAATTAATATTATTTAGACTGTTGTAATACACACCGTTGCTTTGCATTGACCTGTTGGTCTAATAATGACATTTTTTAAAAATTTTGAGCCAATTCTCACATTTTTCTTGTGCTTTAACAAATGAAAACTTTTAAAAATTAAATATAAAAACAGAAATGCTGATAAACCTATCAGGGATGATTTTACAAGCGCTTTAGTACATTTTGCTGAATAAAAGCGGTACTGAAAACCACGTCTTTTAGTACGATATCCTGATTTTAACTCAGGCAGTTCTATGGACAACTATATTTAGTTGAAGGACTCTGTATAAGGTCACGCAACCTTAAGACTCTGAGTGTATAAATAAGACTTGATTTTTAATTTGTTATTTTTTACTACTGCGCTTTTATTTTGAAATGTGATTTCTCTGTTAGTTTCTCTTGTAGTGGTGAATTGCGATTGTGATTTTATAATTTTTTTATTTCTGCCTTATCGTTGTACGTTCTTGTGGTTATTAATAATTCGGCACTTACATCTGACTACGTACATCTGATGTACAACTTTAAACTAACATATATAAGCGGTGTTAGAACAGTTACATTTTAATAATATTTTGATATTTTATTTTGATAAAAATGGACAATGGATGGGTGTAAATGACATGGCGGGTTAATTATAATGTGTACACTGTAAAAAATGACATGTTTAGACCATGTGTTCTTTAGAAACATTAAGAGTGATGTTTTTAGTGTGCAGTGTATGTATTTAACTTCAGCATTGTCTTTAAAACACAGTAGAGTTTAATCAGCGCTTGTAAGAATGTATCTTTGTTATCCTGTGAAAATCTAATTTTTTTTAACCATTTGAACACAACAGACACATTGTATGAACATTACATAATTGAAAGGACCAGCCGAAGTGGTCGAAATGTTGTTAAAATCCCTCCATAATACCGTCCATTAAAAGTTGAGACCGTTTTTGTCTTCAGCAGATGGAGATGCATGAAGCTCGTTCAGCCCATTTTAGCATTTCAAATGTTACACCTGATGCATAATCTACACCCACCTGACACTTTAAGACTCTTTATGGTGCAGTTCTGCTGATATTCTGAGCCAGGAAGCAGGAAAACTCAGCCCCTGATCCTCCCCCTTTGACCTTCCTTCTTGATTGCAAAGAAGCCTTTTATTTCAATTTTGTCCTTCCAGTTCATGCTCAACTCGCTACAACAGTGTGACGGGGAAACACTTCAAAGGGGGATTATACACGCATGCTAGAGTGCACACACACTCTCCCTCACACACACACTTCCACACATGTGGACACGTTCACTCCAGCACATTGTAAGGTTTTAGTTGTCGGCTTAGCAGCTTTTTTTCTCGTTTTTGGGTGCAGGGGGGCGCTGGTAATCAGTCGTCGGACTTTGGCTTCTCCTTTCTTCTTCTTTCTGTGCCAAAGAGCGGCAAATTACCTTCCCCTCCGAGTCGCTATGAAAAATTCATGGTCTCCTCCCTTTCCAAGCTCTAAAGGGTGCCATTATGTCAACGTCTAAAAATACTTGATTTCACATAGGCGCCTCCATGATGGTCTATGATAAACAAACATGGCTGCAAGGGTGGAAGTCCTCGCTCGCAGGCCAGTGACACGTCTCCCATATCTGCTGAAAGAAATATGCTCCGGAGTCAGTGGCGGGGGGGAAAGTTGGACGGGTAAACTGTGTTAGGAGGGAGCTTATGTCTTTTTTCTTGTGAAATATGTGCTGTGACCAGAGAGGAAGACAAAGCTGGTGTGAATTCTGTCGAGTGTGAAACGGGGGAAAATCACTGGTGGCTTCCAACCGCTCTCTACCTCCAACCTCCGCCGTTTCTTTTTAGTTCTTTTTCTTCTTTTTCACTTCAATAGCATCCTGAAATAAACGGATGCCTCCGACTTAGTGTACAGTGAAGACTTTGGCACAGGTGGACAGCATCTTTAATTGACAACAATATTTGCATTAATGGTGGATGTATTTTTATAGGCTGATATAGAATGTACTGGAGGCTGTTCTACAGAGCACTCAGCCAATACTACTCACATTCTGCCAAAGTCGCTTATATAGAATAAGAGTGACTCGCCTCTGCTAGTTGACTCATCAAATAGTGTGGCTGTGTGTTGACATACGTAGCATCTCAATACTATACTGTAATTCAATGTCTATGTTTTTAATAAAACATTTACATGTAAAGACTACTGGTTCGTTTTGAGTTTACCATTAATCTCCCAGCTACTAGATGGTAGCATTGTAATCTTCAGCCATTAGACTCTTCCACTTCAATATAAACAATTCACATAAGTCGAGTCCCAAAATTGCATTTAAAATATCACAATACATCACTTTACTCACAATATATCATCACCCCTGTGTCAGGATACGTGTCATATTTACAGGAAAAATAAATAAATAAATAATAAAAAATCTATATATGTAAAATAGATCATCTTATATTCTGTTCTAACATATATTATCTATTTCTTATTGCTGTAACACTTTTTTCCCACCAAAATTGTAGCTTTTTTGCAAAATTATTATTATTATTATTATTATTATTATTATTATTATTATTATTATTATTATTATTATTATAAATAATATGAACAGGTAAATGCACATACAAGATAATTTAGCATTTAGATACATTTAAATACATTAATTAATACATTTATTTCTGTTTGTATGTATGTATTAATAAATACATTTCTAAAAACATGCATTCACATATAAATAAATAAATGCTGGTGAACAATGTTATTTCTGCTTTTAATTATATTATTCACATAGCTACTGTAATAATACTAATACTGCTACTGTTAAGACATGTTTCAGCACTGCTGACTCCAAAAATGTCTTGTTTATAGAAATATGTTTATATTCTTATTATGTTATATTCTATTCAAACATTACTGCTGTAACACTGAGTTTTCCTTCAGGATCATTAACGTTGTATCTGTCTGTGTGGAGCTGGTCGGATGTACTGGAATGGTGACCGCATGCCCAGGCTAAAACAATTCCCAAAAATATTCTCCACTCGCCAATTTGGCTGAAATAAATCAGAATTGGCTGTAAAAGTGCAGTGTGTGTATGTATATATGTATAAATGTGTGTATTTTAGCAGCTGTGTGTTGCTTATTTTGCCTCCCTCCGTGTGGCCTGAGCGCTCACTTCCTGCCGCTGAGAGGAAATGATGTATGCAGTTGTACTCTCATGATGTCATTTTTGCTCCATCACCCAACTCATGAGCTTAAAAACACGCATTACCCCAAACTGAACCATCACACATGAGTGAATGTTCAAACTAACAGACGAGCTTCCCCGCAGATCACTCTTCTGCTGTATGTGGTGGTAAAACCACTAAAGATTCATTAAATAGCTTAAAAGCATCATGAAACATTTAGTAAACAGCACTAAAATTCATAAAAGTGCCACTAAAAGTTCATTAAATTGTTGAATTCTTACTAAAATTTGCTTTATTTTTACTAAAATGTTTTTCTGATTTTTCATTTTTACTAAACCTGTCTGTGTGAGGACCTGCGTGGTGCCCCACAGATTCTGTGCAGATTGAGCAATTATGTGGAAGCTGTGTGTGTGTGTGTGTGTGTGTGTGTGTGTGTGTGCGTGCGTGTGTGTGTGTGTGTGTGTGCGTGCGTGTGTGCGTGCATGTTTGTGTGTGTGTGTGTTTGTGTGTTAGCATGCTGCATGTTTGGCTCGGCGTCCTGTGCCGGGTTCTGGCTGAGGATTGGCTGCCTTCGCTCCGGCTGTCAAACACACTCACAGGGGAGGCGAGGTCACCCGTGCTGCTCACACACACCACGTGACACACTCTACCTGTTAAAAACATGGACTGCCCGCCATGCCGCTGGTGTGAGAGTGTGAGCACACACTACTGGCCAGCTCGTCTGTCCGGTGTTCCGCTCTACTTCTACTGGACCTCCAGTCGGGAGGTAATCCACCATTTAGTCTGATTTATTTATTTATTTATTCATTGTTTAGGTCAGATAAGACTCTGTCCATCAAGTACCTGCTGTTGACTATTTAATCGACTAGTTATTCATGTATGTATTGATTGATTAATTGGTGGATTGATTGTGTTTGTGGAGTAATTGCATGTACTGACTGTTATTATTGTCTTTCTCATCTTTTGCCTCATTGCCATCCATGTAAGCTTGTCTGAGGGCACCGTTCCTTCACAGGTCCTTCACTGTTTCTTCATGTTTTTTCATGAATCCTGCAGAAATATGGATGTTAGTCATATTGGTTTGTGGGTTGTGGTGGCTGTTGCTTTTTTTTTTTTTTTTGCCAACAATCGCAGCACTTTTGCAGGTTCCTCCGGCATGCATTATTGAGGAGAAAATACATATTTGACGATGCGGGGAGTCATAGTTCAAGCCTGTGACAGATGCTGGGATATTTTATACCTCATTGTGCCCGTTTTGTTTGCAGGCATCAGTGCAGGTCTTGTTGGTGATTCATATTTTATGAACAGGGCTGTAAATAAAGTGAGGAAGGTGTGGAGGATGTGTGTGTGGATGTGTGGAGGACTAGAAACATAAATGCTGCTCTAATATGCCGGGAAAAGTTCTCAGTAGGCCTTGACTAATCACTTTTAGTGTGTTCGATAGATTAAGATACAGGTGCAGACATATACACGTGTTTATTCTGGTGTTTCTTATTTATTGTCTATCTATCTATCTATCTATCTATCTATCTATCTATCTATCTATCTATCTATCTATCTATCTATCTATCTGCTGATTAAATGACTTGTAAAATATGTAAGACATAAATTACAATATTTTTTAATTACATTTCTACATTTAACTCATTATAAATAAATCAATTAATAAATTAATAAACAAATATACAAGTGTGTATTTAAGTGTGCAAAAGTCTGCAGAAGATGGTTCACTTATTTTCAATTAGAACATCAATACTCACATGTAATTGGACCATAGGTGTCTGACATTTCTGTCTGTATATATATATATATATATATACAGAGAGAGAGAGAGAGAGAGAGAGAGAGAGAGAGAGAGAGAGAGAGAGAGAGAGAGAGAGAGAGAGAGAGAGAGATTATTTAGTTGGTCTAGTTGTTCAGTTTCTAATTGTGTAGGTGAGGTTATTATTCTCTTCCTCTTTGTGGCTGCTACCTCTTCAGACCCCCCCTACACACACACACACACACACACACACCACACCACACCTCTCCTTTTTGGAGAGAGTTCAACATTCCTGCAGATGGAGCTCAGCTGGCCCAGCGTAACCTCTTAAGTCGCGGGGCGCAGGATATGTTCATTAATGAGCCGGTTCTGGGGCTCTTCCTGCTGTCTGTGCAGGCCAGGAGAACCCGAGACCTCGTCCATTATTATTCTAATGACGGCAACCCCACTTGATCCAAAATCCAGTGTTTTGCTTCTGAATCTCAGGTGGACCGCCGCCGCTGTCCTTGGCCTAGTTGACTTCGCAGTGTGCTTGTTTGCGAGCACTAAATCAAGCACGTTTTTTCGGGATACGTTTTGTTAAGGTGCGCCGTGATTTACTGGCTCATTTATTAGACTTTGCGGCTTCAGGAGAGCCAGATGCAGAAATTGAGATAGAGCAGTCTCGTCTCGATGGCTTTCTTTGGATCAAGATCATGGAAGCACGAGGAGGCAAAATCAGGGAGACGTCTCGCTAATGGCCGTGATGAAACTTCTTGCAAGCATAATTTATGTGTGTTTGAACATAACTTTATGAGCACTTACTTCTGGTATGCAGAACACGCCCTCACGTCCACCCGCCAATAATTCCAGCCTCCCCGGACACTCCGTATTGCTCTAAATGTTGTAGATATCACCAAATTTGAGAGTTATGATCTCCTTAAGTGGGGAGGTCAGGATGGGGGTGATTGAATGTTTGTCGGGGGGGGCGCTTTCATTTATGCCGAGAAGATCCAGGTTGACTGATTGTGTTCAGCAGTGAATGAACTGTGTGACGTTTCTTGCAAAGCTCAATCGCAGCCTGCTCTGAAGTTACAGTGTGTTCAAAGAGAGAGAGAGAGACAGAAGAGGGGGGAAGGTAAAGGGAGAGACACTTGAAAGACATAATGAAGGTTATTGAAATGGAGAGTAATACATCTTGCATATTGAGCTGGGTACTTGTTAAAGCGACAGGCCCTAACCAGAAAGGAATTTGCTTGATGGATGAATTTCGCTCGTCTAATGGATACAAGCACTTGAAAAATGAAAACATCGATCCGTTCCCCAAGTTTTCCATCCCTCTAATGAGAACGGGTGTTACACAAGATTTGGAGAGATAGAGGGAGAGAGATAGAGAGAGTAAGAGGAGCCCCTTTATTCCTAGATGATCTGTGCCACATGTGTGTATAAGGTATCTCAGCTGAACTGCCACACTATCCACAGTATACATTACAGGAGAATGTGCAGACGCTCTATTTGTCTTTCTATTGATGTGCAAACGCATTATGGTTTAGATATTTCCTTTGTCGTTCAGCTGGAGCTTTCTTTGAACCCTGTTAGCCCTCACCATTGAAAGCCTAAAACAAAAATATATTTCTCTCCAGCTTGTTGCTGCGGACTCGGGGGAGGTGGCGTTGGAATCACGCTTGATTTTGCTTCAGGGTAGAAGCAGCAGAGCTGGTTGTTAATTGTGTGGGTCAATAAGTTGCAGCACACGCTTCATTACCTAAAGGTGGCGTTGGTGCTTCTTGGCTTCCTTTACTGTGAGCTTGCCCATTTCAGGTCAGTTCAGTCCAGTTGAATTCAGTTTTATTTGAATGCCGCTTCCTGCATTAGGAAATATGCAATACCAATAGAGCCTCTGCCAGAGCATGTGGAAGAACCAAGACACAAAAAGAAATTCTGCAAGAGCATGAACAAAAGCAGTGTTAGAAACAAAAGGAATATTAGGAAAGCTTCTTAAGAACACAATGAATAACAACTGAAAAGAACCAAGACTCAAAAGGAAGAAACTCTAAAAACCTGATGAAGAAAAACATACAAGAACCAAAACTACAAAGGAGGAAACTAAAAAACTGAAGAACTACTAAGGAACCAAGACTCAAAAAGAAGAAACTCTAAGAACATCAAGAAGAACCCATAAAAAATACCAAGACTCAAAAGGAAATTAAACAAGACAAACCACTAAAAATGACCAAAACTCAAAATCAAGAAATGCTGTAAAAGCATGAAGGGGACCCATTAAAATGTACCAAGACTCAAAAGGAAGAAACTCTAAAAATGTGGAAGAACAACTAAGAGTAACCAACACTTAAAAGGATGAAACTACAAACATGAGGTCAACCAATGAAAGAAAAAGCCCTGTAAGAACATGATAGAGAACCACTGAAAGGAACATGAGGAAGAACCACTAAGGAACCAAAAATCAAAAAGGTAGAGACTCTAAAAACATGAAGAAGAATCACTAAACGTATCAAACCTCCAAATGAAAATAAACTCTACAAACATGAGGAAAAACCACAGAAAAGAACCAAAACTCCATAGCAAGAAACTGTGTAAGAGCATGAGGGAGAACCACTAAAAGGAACCATGACTTAAAAGGGAAAAAAACTCGAGGCATATGAGGAACCACTGAAAAGTACCAAGACTAAAAAGGAAGAAACTCAAAGAACATGAAGAAGAACTGTTGACAAGAACCAATAGTCAAAAGGCAGAAACTCTTAAGAACCTGAGGAAGAACCACT
The DNA here is from genome assembly GCA_036984385.1 of Crenuchus spilurus. Taxonomy (NCBI): domain Eukaryota; kingdom Metazoa; phylum Chordata; class Actinopteri; order Characiformes; family Crenuchidae; genus Crenuchus; species Crenuchus spilurus. The sequence goes on along the minus strand of BRDA01027312.1, from coordinate 15,736 downwards.
AAGAGTAACCAAGACTCAAAAGAAAGAAACTCTGTAAGAGAATGAGGGAGAACCACTAAAAGGAACCACAACTTAAAAGGGAAATAAACTCTAAGAACCACTGGCTAGAACCAAGACTCAAAAGGATGAAACTCTTTAATAACATGGCGAAAACACTGAGGGAAGCAGTCCTCCTCTGGGCAGGACCACGCTGGTGAAGATAGAGTTTCTACTGTGTGAAAAGTTCTGTTTGGCGCTCTGTTTCGCAGGGTGTGATCAGCCGGTGGTAAATCTGTGTGCCATTGACTCAGCTCTGCTCTGCAAACATGTTTTCTGATTGTGTCTGAGGCTGTTAATCCTCACGTCAAACATTGGTTCTGGTTTGCCGGAGACGAGGGCGTCCTTGACTGAGTGCAGTTCAGGGATCTGTAGTGCTGGAATCCCCGTCTGTTTTTTCCCGCGTTTTTCTTTGGCCTGCTTACCTTATGAGCATTTATCATTCAGCTGCTACCTCCTGTTATACCTAATGCCCACATTGAGTCAGGCATCTCTGATTAAGTGACCTGATTTAAGATCAGAGTAAAGAGCAAGTGTTCGTAGGTTGTGATGTTAACTTGGGCTACTAATAATGTTAAAGTAAAGCAGTGAACTGATGGAATTTCAAGGTCCAGTTGATAATCAGTATTCAGCTTGACAGATTAATCTGATTGTATATCAGTGTAATTTATGTAAATATATTTATGTAAATAATGTAAATATAACATTCATGTTAAGTTATAGCCATAAACAGCCATCACAGGAAGTCACAGAGTGGCCCGCAGAGGGTGCTGTGGGGTCTGGAAGAAGGACATTTTCCACCATACAAGCTAAAAATAAGACACAAAATTAGCTCCAACCTGATATCATCACAACTCTAAACCTCACTTCAAACTTTAAACCTGACTCTAACTCTAAACTTGACCTTAATTCTAAACCTTACTGCAAACGTTAAACCTCAACCTAACTGTAAACCTCATCCTTACTCTAAACCTGACTCTGACTCTAAACCTGACTCTAACTCTAAACTTGACTCTGATTCTAAACCTGACTCGAACTCTAAACCTGACTCTAACTCTAAACCTGACTCTGACTTTAAACCTGACTCTGACTCTAAACCTGACTCTGACTCTAAACTTGACTCTAACTCTAAACTTGACTCTGACTCTAAACCTGACTCTAATTGTATTTATCTGTGTAATTGTAGCAGCTGTAGGCTTGTGTTGGCTTGTAAATTCAGTGGATTAAAAGTTAATGGACAGGATTACATGGGTAAAGGGGAACTGGTCTTAGATCTGTTTTCTTTCTCAGTGGCACTTTGATAAATCTGGGCGCGAGCCTCATAAACCCACTGCACTTGTGTAGGTTTGTTTCTGTGTGTGTGTGTGTGTGTGTGTGTGTGTGTGTGTGTGTGTGTGTGTGTGTGTGTGATTGGCTTGGATTGTTGAGGTGATTGGCTGTGTTCAGAGAGCAGAAGGACTGAGTGGGAAAGGGCCTGGTGAACATAGCGGTTGGGGGGTGTAGATGTGTAGACGTGAGATGCAGAGATTTGCTCTGTGTGTGTGTGTGTTTGTGTGTGTGATACAGAAAGAGAGAGAGAGAGACAGAGAGAGAAAGAGAGAGAGCAGGCCGTGGCTGAGTGTCACACACCTCGCCCCCTCCACATACTGGCTTGGCACTCTCATGCCTCTCTGTTAATTAATCTGTAGCTTGCAGCCAGACGGAGAACAGACATGCACGCACACACACACACACACACACACACACACGCACACACACATACACATTCAAGACACCATGGAGCGTTCAGCAGCTCTCTGTGTCTGTCTCTCTCTCTCTCTCTCTCTCTCTCTCTCTCTCTCTCTCTCTCTCTCTCTCTCTGTCTCTCTCTATCTGTCTGTTCTCTCTCGTCAGCTTTCATTCTTCTCTACAGCTCTTTGTGTGTCTCTCTGTCTCACACACACATCAGGTGTGTGTGTGTGTGTGTGAGCGATGGGGGGGTGCACAAAAGGACAGAGAGGTGTAGAGAACGAGCGAGTGAACAGAGTGAGAAGTTCAAGTCCACTTTTAGAGTGGTCATTATCACATCATGTGTCAGCGTCTCAGTGTGCCGGAGTCCACTCAGTGTCGGCTGGGCGCAGAGCGTGTGAGGTGTGTACGAGGTGTGTATTTGTGTGAGTGCAAGTGTTGACCGTTTGTCTGGCTCTCTCCACGCCCCCCTGCCCACAGTCCAGCGACAGGGGGCAGATAATTTGATCAGCACGTCTCTGGGCTGTTAATGGCTCTGTCCCGAACCGGTGACAAGTGAAGGACAATGGATACTGTACTGAAGCATTCAGTCTGCCAGACACTCATACTGCCACTGTCACCTGAACAAGCGGTGCCGGACCATTAGGACACCACCACATCTTTAAATGGAGATATCAGTGACTTTCACAGGGTGTAAGAGTAAAATTTGCATTGTTCAACATTGAAATGTTGCTGTGAGGACTTGGTTGTGTTCATCCATTAATGAGTTCTGGTACTGATGCTGACTGACTAGTTCTGGAAACTGGTCCAACTCATCTTAAAAGAACATAGCTCCTGTTATGAGGGGGGCTGGCTGACACGAGGGGACGTGGAGGCAGCGGACGTTGCAAACACAGACTTTATTAACAATTACAGGCTGAAAATAAAACAAGCACGACATACTCGTAGAGAAACAGCATGAACACAAAATGACCGACAAAGACATGAGACATGAGGATTCCTTTTAAGGGCTCTTAATTAGCTGGACACAGGTGGAAGATATAACTTAAATGAGACAAGGGAGACACGTGACATGCCAACAATTTGGGGCATGACTGTGGCCGCTGCAACAGGGTGAACATCACAGAATCCCCCTCCAAACGCACGCTGACCGGACCTAAATGGAGACAAACACTTGACACAAACATACCAGACAAGACCACGACGAAAGACCAAAAGACAATTCAGATACAGGGAACCGGAAACACAGAACATACAACCAACAACAGGGACAGCAGCCCCCGAGTCCCATATCGGGGTGCAGTGCTGACCTCCATAACTTGGGGGAGCTGCTGCCGTTGTTGGGCGTTGTCAAAGAATAACACAGAGGGAAGTAACACAGAGGGAATGCCCCACGTGAGCGTTGTGACAGGATGAACCCCCCATGCGAGCGTCGTGACAGGAGGGACGCCCCACGCAGGCGTTGTGACAGAAGGGACGCCCCACGTGGGCATCGTGACAGGAGGGACGCCCCATGTGGATGTCGTGACAGGAGGGATGCCCCACATGGGCATCTTGACAGGAGAGACGCGCCACGTGGGCATCCTGACAGGAGGGACGCTCCGCTTGGCCTTGGAGCACAGACCAGCAGCGCTCCTGGCTGCTCTGGGTCCTTTTGTGACCGTGGGTAGAGTCCTTGAGCAGACAGGGGAAGAGGGCACTTCCTGTTGCCCAGGCTGGCAGTCCGGTACAGCCTCCGGAGCAGGCTGAATGACGCTGCACTGAGCTGGAGGCGTGGCTTGCTCCGCGCGCTGACTGGGAGGCATGGCTTGCTCCGCGTGCTGACTGGGAGGCGTGGCTTGCTCCGCACGCTGACTGGGAGGCGTGGCTTGCTCTGCACGCTGACTGGGAGGCGTGGTTGTGGGGCTGGACTGGACTGGTAGTTCAGTGGCAGGCTCTTCCAGCGCCTCCAATGCAATCTCTTCTGGTGAGGTGGCATCCACGCTCGCCGCCTTGCGGTGCTCCAGGTCTGCGGCTGCCTGGCGCGCTAGCCTCCGCCTCTCAGCCTTGCGCACCTTGCGGCTGCAGCGCTTCTCCACCACAGCTGCCGTCTCTCCACCCCTGTAGTCCTCCTCAGCGTATGCGAGAGCGAGCCACCCAACGCAGAGAGTACGTCCTTCTTCCTCGCCTCTCTCAGGGGCACGGTCTTCATACTCTCGACGTGCTCACCCTCACAGTCCCCCCCCACGAAATTTTTCCACGGTGGGAGAGAAAATGGATCCCACCAGTCACTCGTGTAGTACGGCTGGAGGGAATCCAGGAGCTCCGCAGGAAGGCGGGACAGGTGCCCAAATCCGTGATCTCACCTGCCTCCACCTACCGCAGTGCACCTGGATCGCCAGCCGCACACACTTGCGTCTGGTGCACCTCTCTCCGCTGGTTTGTGGGTCGGTCATTATGTTATGAGGGGGGCTGGCTGACACGAGGGGACGTGGAGGCAGCGGATGTTGCAAATACAGACTTTATTAACAATCACAGGCTGAAAATAAAACAAGCACGATGGCTTCGACACTGTCAGGCGTACTTGTAGAGAAACGACATGAACACAAAATGACCGACAGAGACATGAGACATGAGGATTCCTTTTAAGGGCTCTTAATTAGCTGGACACAGGTGGAAGACATAACTTAAATGAGACAAGGGAGACATGTGACATGCCAACAATTTGGGGCGTGACTGTGGCCACTGCAACAGGGTGAACGTCACAGCTCCACTGCACAGTCCAGTGCACTGACACTTTATACCACTCTATTTGATGCTTGGCACTGGACATGGCAACCTTTAGCTCGTGCCCCAGAGTGTCCTGTTCTGTTAATAACAACAGTGCTGCCTCTGTGCACTTTTCTCAATTACAAGCCAACTAAAACAGTCATCTCAACAGTCATTTCTCTAAAATGATTGGAGGACGAAGGTGCCAGAGGAAGGAGAGGAATGCTGTGCAGAGAGGCTCTTCAGAAGAGGTTTGAAAGAGGAAATAGAAGTGCAGCAGAAGAGTTTGGGGTAGGGACTTCCAGAAGTTTGGAGGCTACAGCGCTGTAAGACCTGCCACTTGTGAGGAAAGTCTAGTGTCAGGACTCTGCCAGAGGACCCGAGGGCCTGAGAAAGGCTCACTGCATGAAGGAGCTCAGTGAGACATAAGACCAACACTATGAAGAGCTCTCAAGGTCTTAAGCAGAATTTATACATGAGGTGTGAGAGTACTGGTCACCGTTGGGGGTGACTGAGAGTATGGGTGATGTGGCTGCAAGGTTGACCAATCATTGCTCAAAACATGCACAGAAATGAGCCAATTTATTATTATTATTATTATTATTATTATTATTATTATTATTATTATTATTATTATTATTATTATTATTGCCATTTTCTGACATAAATAACATGCCTGTCGTAGTGTAATTATGTCTGACTTGTGCTCAGTATAGCACTTTATATAATTAATGTTATTAATATAATAATTAAATAAACAATTTGTAATGCCACTTTATCTTGTGATAATGCCATTTATGCTGAAATTTGGGCTCATGGAAAGTACTGGGGGTGTGTTTCGAGCGTTCATTTAGTCCACGCTATGAGTAGGATAATAAAAATCAGCCATCTGCCAATTTAAAAGAAATCGCAATTGAAACAGCCATAAAAATTCATGATCAGTGCACCGCTAATGCGCAGTGTGTGCAGTGTAAGCAGTTTAGCAGCTGAGTTTTCTCTGAACTGAAGGCTGTTCTTGCTTCTAATAGAGAGACCAGTGAAAATAGTCTTACAGTAATCAATATCACCATGTGGTGGTAAGAACCTGCTGATGTGATACATATTGCGATACAGGGCTTATGGTCTTATATATTGTGATATGTTGTGATAGTGTAAAGACTGTATCATGAGATTTACAAACAAAACATGTACGACTGGTGCAGCCTTGTCCAGAACAATAGTGCAACATAACACAAGTGTCACTACTATAGTGACCTTACTTGCCTTAATCAATTCATTCTCTTTAGGTAAACGACAAATAAAATGTCTGAGTATAGCAACATATTTTACATATTAGGAATATCACATTTACATATTGATATACTGAATATTAATAATAAAGGACCAATGACAATGTGGCTATGTTCACCTTACAGCCACATTACTTAAATCAGATTTTGCTCAGGTCAGATTTAACTATCTTGATGGTTCTTATTCACAAATGTAAGTAAGCTGTATCTGTAATGTGAACCAGTCTGTCCCTGAAATGGCATTAATACATGTATATACGTTGACTTCATCACCAACAACAAAAAGCATCACATTTGTGCGGGGTTGCCAGGTTTGCAAAAATACAGTTGCCTGTAAAACTTTAGAGTTGGTGGTTTGCAGGGTTTTTACACTAAATAAAAGAAGAGATTGATGAGAAAGTAAGATTTGAAGAAGATTTACATGTTAAAGCTCATTGAAATGTATGTGTCACTTTAGATTTTGGGCTACTTTCCGTTTGTGTAGTGCAGGGGTGTCGAACTCCAGTCCTGGAGGGCTGGATTCCTGCACAGTTTGGTGATCTTCCTGATCAAACACACCTATCAGCAGGTAATGAGCAGGTTTATTTTTAGTGCCAGAGCAGAGAAATCACCAAACTCTGCAGGAATCCGGCCCTCCAGGACTGGAGTTTGACACCCCTGGTGTACTGTGTACTTTCTGTTATAAAAGTTGTAGGAGATTTGAGGGATCTGGCAACCCTGTATTTGTGAGACTGATTTTAGTAAAACTGGTAAAACAGACGTGTTAGTAGCTGATGTGTGATGGTGTTTTGCTCAGGAGGTCAGTAAACAGGTGGTGGACTGTACATGATCAGGTGAAGAAGGTGAATAAATGACAGCCAGAGGTTTTTACTGTTTTTACAGCTACGTGAGTAAATGAGAGAAGCCAACGCTGACTCACCCACTACGCGCATGCATACAAGCAAGAAGACATGAAATCTGATCTCATATTCAAGTCCCATGTCCACAGATCAGATACTTATCTGATCTAGAACCACATATGCAAGTGACTCAAATCTGATTAGAAAAGATGGGATTAGATACATCCACACAGCCCTGAAAAGATCAGATCTGAGCCACTTCAGCCTGGATGAAAACTTTGTGATGGTAGAACATCTATGAAGATGTGTAGCCAAGAGGTTTAGAGTTGAGGATTACTTCCACCTCTACAAGCAATATCCTGAGCATTTCTTCTGTAACAGTTTGGGCACCAACAGCCCCCAAAATGAGGTGCGCCAGGAGGATTGAAAGCAAACTTGATCTGGTAGCCTGCGAGCTGCGATTGAATCTCTGGGTGGAGATTTTCAAAGGCATCTTGCAGTTCTGTCTCCACTTTTAAAGGTTGTACCTTGATCACTCAACACCTCAAAGGGCTTTGCACGTCTTGCAATGAAACGTCTGAGAGCCATCAGAAAAGCATTCGTGTCTATACTTGTGAGGATGTCAATGTGGACAGCTCTAGTGGTAAGGCACTTAAACAATATTCCCCATCTTTTCTCATTCCGACGTCCTACCTTGATCACATAGGGGCCAAAGCAGTCAACCCCAGTGGAGTAAAATGCTGGTTTCAAGATGCAGAGTCGAGCTACAGGAAGGTCAGCCATCTTCGGTGGGGCTGGATGAGCACGCCATTTCCTACATTTAGCACAATTCCTTTGATGCTGATCGTACGGCTTCATGCCCTCTTAATATCCAATACTTTCTCCTGATTTCTGAAAATAATCTCTCAGAGCCAGGGTGAAGTAACTTCATCATCATAATCCTTTATAAGCAGCTTGGTGATTGGATGATGTGGATCAAGTACTATCGGGTGCACCATGTCTTATTCCAGAAGGGTGCTACGGCAGAGGCGTCCACCTACCCTAATTAACTGGCATACATGATCAAACTCTGGGGCAAGCGCCAATAGTCAACTACTTGAGGACACTGACTTCTCTGTCTTCAATTGAGCTACTTCAGTGGGAAAGGATTCCGATGCCACGAGATGAAAAGCAGCAAATTCTGCATTTCCATAGTCATCTGCTGATAGGGAGGAATCTTGTGTACCACTGTTCTTCAAGGCGATAGCTTGGATTAGCTCACCAAAGGTTTGGTACTATATAGAGTCTGGCAATTGTGGAGTCGTCACCATACCGCAGAAGATAGATGCTCTCAATTCACTATCTTGCTCATCAGGGGTAGTAGGTGGAAGTTCTGGCCATTTCTCAGATGCAAGTCCCAGGAATTGGGGACCTTTGCTCCAGCGGATTGTACCAACCAACTCACAAAGAGTCTTCCCACGAGTTATGTCATCGGCTGGGTTATCACAGGACCGGACGTATGTCCATGTGTCTCCCTCTGTTAGGTCTTGGATCTCAGCCACTCTGGTTCCTACAAATACTTTATAATGACATGAATCTGAATTGAGCCATGTAAGCACAGTAGTAAAATCGGTCCAAAGTGTGACATTTTGAATAGGAATAGTCAACTCAGTTTTGAGAACCTTAAACAACTGAGAACCTGTCAGAGCGGCACACAGCTCTAAGCAGGGTATAGACTCCTGCTTTTTAGGAGCAACATGGGACCTGGCAGTCAAGAAAGCCACCCCTATTTTACCCTGGTTTTCTGTTCGCAAATAAGCAACAGACCCAATAGCCTGCTCTGAGGCATCACAAAAAAATTTGAATTTCCCTCACATTGCTAGGCTGATCCATTTATGAACTTGAATAACATCTGGGCAAGTGAATACTTCAAGATCTTCAAGTTCAGCTTCCCATTTGTTCCAGGAGGTGAGCAACTCTGCTGGTAACAGATGGTCATCCCACCCTCTCTTTTTATCCCCTAGACGCTGTGGTAATGTATGGGACAATATAACCGAGAGGGTCATATTGACTTGCCAAAACCTTGTAAATAGTACGCATTGTGACTACAGAACTATCTACTCTGCGATGTTTGTATGACAAGGTGTCTTACTGGCAGTTCCAGTGCAACCCAAGGGTGGATTCTGGTACATCTTCATGATCTCCACTGAGCCACAGCTCACTATTTACAGACCTGATTTACGAAGGCAGGTGCTGAATGACAGAGGGCTCATTGCTGGTCGCAATTCAAATCCTCCAGCACTTAGTACCTGGAGTACCTTAGTACCTGGCCATGTACCTGGCACTTTCAGTGGAACTGAAACTTTGCAGACAGTTATCCACATAGAAGGAATTTTCCACGGAGTGCCGAAGAGCTTCTCCAGCCGGACCGTGGTCTGATACATGTCTTTGTAGTGCAAACACAGCATAGCAGCAGGGGCTGCAGGTAGTCCCGAATAGAAGGACTTGCCATTCATAAACATCTGGCGGGTTCTCACACTTCATGTCCCACCACAAGAATCTGAGGAGAGCTCTATCTTGTGGCAGTAGCAGCACCTGATGAAACATCCTGCAGAAGTCACTACTGACAGCAATATGGTGCTCTCGAAATCGAAGGAGAACAGCCAACAGAGAGGGGCTTAGAGTAGGACCTGGCATCAACAGCTCATTCAGATTATGACCCTTATATTGAAAGAAGCAGTTGAACACTACCCTGTTCTTCCCACTGTGTTGCACTGTGATCTGGCACATACCATGCATCATCTGATTGCTCCACCTGGTTTGGGGATAGTTTCCTGATGTAACCAGACTGTTTCAGTCTACCAATTTCTGCTTCATAAGCTGCTGACTGATAAGGAACCTTAGCCAACTTCTTTTCAATACTTCTAAGCTGAGGTAAGGTAGCCTCTTTGGGTGCACATAGATGAGGCATATTCTTGATACGAAAAAGAGGAGTGGCATATTGCCATATGCCATTGACTTCAACTCTGATGGTCTTTTCCTGCAGAAATCTGATTGCCTCTTTGTCTTGCTTTGACCTGGTAACTGCCTTTTCACTGTGGTATGGAAGGATGTCCATTTGCCAATCAGAGCAGGGTGATAGGGATGTGAAAAGACATTGTTGCGGGGAAAGGTTATCCCTTATCTCTTGGGCTGGGCCTTGAAGAGTCCAACCTAGCCTTGTCTTCACTGCTGCAGGACCACCAGGGGGCCCTAGCCTCACAGGTGCCACAGGGGTTATAAGGTGTGGATAATCAGAACCAATAAGCAGTACTGGGGACACTTTGTGCAGCTGTTGTAATGGCATCCCATAAGATGCTTGTACTTCCTTTGCAAGAGAGTTACTGGATGTGTGTGCTCTGCTAATCCCAGTGGCGCAGTTGTGAACGCACTCTGTATCTTGTATTTTCTTTTGGGTTCAGCCACAGAGGATATCATGAATGACACTGCCACCCCATGAAGGACCCGTAGGTCCTGTTTGACAGTGCGGAGTGTAGTGTAAACATCAACGGGCACTTTCGTGCACATTAATATTCAACAGCATAATTGGGGAAACCGCATTACTTAATTGAAACTTTAGGTGGGATTGATGTAGTCTCACCACCCAAACATCCTAGTAAATAACTTGAGACTTTAAGGCAGTTCAGGGGTGTTGTTTATTTCCCCTTTGAGGTAGTATAAAACTTTAAGTACTTCCCAGTAATTGGGGTTTCACCCTTAAATGGGGTACACCTCCACTCAGGCCAGCGGGGTGGATTTCAAAGTTAATTCATTACGCCAAAGGGGTTAATACGACAACTTATAATTACACGTGCTTTCACGGGCAACTACAAATGTGATGTGAGGCGTGACAGTTTGTCCTGG
>BRDA01027311.1:0-13786 GCA_036984385.1 Crenuchus spilurus | reverse complement strand
ATAATAATAATTTACTTTTAATTTTGCTTATACAGTATTTTACTTTTTAAATGTATTATTATTATTATTATTATTATTATTATTATTATTATTATTATTATTATTATTATTATTATACTGTGGTATATACAGTATTTGAGCTCATAGTGCTCATCCCCATTGGAGGTGAATAGATCATGATTTGATTAAGTATTTGAGAAGCATTTCTAGTATCTTTTGGTTTATTTTTGTTTAATTTGAAAGAATAATCTGAATTGAATTTTTCAGCTTGGCCTGCGTGTCTCTGACTTGACTTGAAGTGAATTTTGGCCTTCACTTTAAGGATTTTCTCCTTAGTCTATAGATTTCTCTTCTCTCTCATTCTCTCTCTCTCTTTCTCTCTCTGACGCTCTTTCACAATCAATCAGGACACAGTGTTTGGCTCAAAACCCAAGCCAGCATGCATTGATGTATGTTGCTGTCTTCTGTGCCACGCCAGAGTCCCACAACACTTTAGAATAGTGTTGACATCAACATTTTTGCATTTGTTTTCAGTTTAATTTCCTCCAGCCCTCTCTCTCTCTCTCTCTCTCTTTTTTTTTCTTTAGTCTTTCCCAAGTGGTCATGTTGACATTTTGAACGAAAATCGGGCCCGCCGCTTGGGTTCCTGCTGTAGTAATTAAAGAAGCGTCTTGTCATATCAGCGTTCAGCCTGCGCCCTGTTCACTCACCCACTTAGACTGGGTCTAATTCTTGCAGGAAAGGTTTTCATAAAGGACTTTTTTGTTCTACTGCATGATACTTTGCTTCAGGTGCTTTGTGTTCCCGTTAGACGCCCCCTCGCTCTCACATTTGCTATTTGTGTTAAAGGTTTCACTCTCAGTTTACAACAACAAAGCCACAGTCCTGGACTTGATTTCTTCTCCAAAGCTGAAGGCTGTGTTCTGTAATCCCCAAATTAATAGAAGGAGACACGCTTTGATAGCACAAAGATGTATTTTGATGTCCTTGTTAGGTTGTGTTGCCCATACTAACTGGGTCATTGAGATTGCTTTCATGTTTAAAACCCCCATCTGCTTTTCACCTTCACAGCTTTATGACTTTCTTATAGATTATAGAAATATAATTGAGTTCAGCTCAAGGGTGCCCTCTTGTGGCACAAGTCTAAGTTGTGAGATTAACCTACATGAAGTTCATTCAGTGCTGTGCAGCCTGAAAGACTAAATATTTCAAAGTTCCTACATTCAGCAGTAAAATGTAAGCATGTTATTATACTATAAATCATAAAACACATTTTATGATCATTTGAAATAACATTGTACAAAACCAAATCAGCATTTTGTATTTTTTATGTGCATTTTTATAGACTTTATCATGCAGTTCCAGACAAACTCAATACAGTGAAATTTTAAGAGGTTAAATATCAGAGGTCTGGTGTGGACGAGTGTGTGAGGGGTGGCATCACAGTGGTATCGCAATGATGGCATCACCATTAGATGATTGTATTGTCTATAGGCCCAAGCCTGTGTATGTGTTTACATCAGTACTGCTGTAATAATTATCTGTGTAAATGTTGATTTTAATATTTGATATAAATAAGTTACAGCTACAGTGAAAAGCTGTGATTTTCAAATGTACTCTGTGTGGTTCTAAGATCACTAAGAATGACTTTGTGCACTTAATGCCAATGACAAGCAGTCTTCAGAAGCTTTTCTCTGATACTGTTTGATGTATTTTGAAGTATTTCCTCCACTGAGTACAAACACTGGTGTTCTGCTGATTTATCTAGATTAGATTAGTTTGTCTTAGATTAGATTAACTTCATTGTCCGCTGTAGAGGAAGTTTGTCTTTGATTTCTCCTTTTATGAATGTGACCTACATGAACACATAAAACAGTAGAGCATTTCAGTATCAAAACATAAACAATGAGTGAAGAAACAAGAGTATAAAACCTGTGGCATCTTCATTGGAGTAACCAGTTGGAATAGAATAGGTTTCACTTTTGTTTACACCGTTCTGTATGAGCTGCCCTTAGTATTGACCTGTTTCACTTAGAATAGATTCTGGGCATATCTCAGTTCTTCTACTTTACTGATCATAACAATGACATTTTCAATGACATAATAATACTATTACTACTACTAATATTAATAATATAATAATAAATAAATAAATACAAATTACAAAAATAAAAAATAGGCTACCTTAGAGACCATATTTCCATTAGTTCACACTGCTGTTGCCTGATAAAAATATATGATGGGCCACTGGTATAGTCATAGGAGTGACCAATGCTTTCTTAATGGAGCAACCAATGGTACAGCCATTAGAGTGACCAATGGTATCTTAGTGGAGTAATCAATGGTATAGTCTTTGGAGTGATCAATGGTGTCTTAGTGGATTAACCAAAGGTATTGTCATTGGAGTGACCAGTGGTATCTTTAGTGGAGTAACCATTGGTATAATCATTGCAGTGGCCAACTGTATCTTTAGTGGAGTAACCAGCGTTATCTTAGATTTTACCATTAATTAGAGGTCACAGAGGTCAAGCCCTCTGCACAGACATTTACATTCATTGTAAAAAGGTATTTTCCTGTAGTGTACTGAGCTGTGATGTGATTGAATAGGATGTGCTTTGACGCGTGTTGGATTGAACTCGGCCCTTACTCATCCACTCACAGGAGGTCATTACGTTCCCCCCCACTCTCGTCTCTTCCTTTAACTTCCTGCTCGCTCACCGTCCCCTTGCCAAGCCCCTTCAAATGGATGTACTCCATTATCAAAATTTAATTTCAACTCCCATCGCTGCGGACCCTTTCGCAACAACACGGCGCATTGGACCCATCCACTATCTCTCTCTCTCTCACACTTTCTCCGCCCGCCTCATCAGCATCCGCGGTGGGAGAGCAAATAGTCTTAATTGTGTTAGGTGAGGAGCGGCCGCCGCATGACTGATGAAGCTTGAGGTGCTACGTCAGGCTACACTAGCAGCTCCGGCCCACAGACACTTCAACCCCTCTGGACTCCCCAAACTCCATCACCTCTGCATTCCCCTTCTGTTAACAGAGGATAGACAGAGTTTCACTTACACTGTTGACGTTGTCAGTATGAGGCTGAACGTCTGAAACATCTGCAATGCAAAATGATAACTGTATTATTTTACTAGCAAATTGTTTATGTAAAGAATTACAGCAGGCACTGGATGTTATTAGACCTTATCTTGACATAAAAAATTGTCCGATGTCATGACTAACATTCAAACAAAAATGAATGTCTACTGATGTTGCTGGCCTGCTGGGCAGTTTTTATATGTATATAATGAGTAAGGAGACTTGTAGAAAGACGTAGTTAAGAATAATCGCCAGATATATTTTATTTATTTATTTTACCCCTGATTTAAAATTTTACATTTTACCCCTGGTTTTCTCCCCAATGTAATTTAGTGGCCAATTAACACGCCCCTTTTATCAACTCGCCCTATCACTATTAATTGCAATGTCCCTGACTCTCTTAGGAGGGGGCAGACGAGCACAGGCCTCCTCTGAACCCAGTGACGTCAAGCTCCTTTTTTTCTGAACTGCTGATGATACATCACCGCTGGGCAGCTAGTGTGCTTGGAGGAAAGCGCAGATCCCTGGTTCTGATGGATCGCCCGGCAGACGGCTAAGTCAGTTGACATTGTTTATAGTGCTAGGGAAAGCGCACCATTTTGCCCACCTGAAGAGAGAGTATGGCCAGTTCTGCTCTCTCGAGGCACCCGCTCTCAATGGCACAGCATAATCAGAATTTGAACTCCAAAATTCCAGAGTCGGCACGGTGGCACGGTGGCTTAGTGGTTAGCACATTCACCTCTCAGCGCTGGGGTCTTGGGTTCGAGTCCGCATCTGAGCGGAGTTTCCATGTTCTCCCCATGTCTGCGTGGGTTTCCTCCGGGGACTCCGGTTTCCTCCCACAGTTCAAAAACATGGAGATCAGGTGAATTGGCTACTCTAAAAAATTACCCTGGTGTGTATGAGTGTGTATGTCTATGTATGAATGTTTGCCCAGATATGGTTGGCACTCTGTCCTGGGTGATCCCCCTAGTGCTCGATGCAGTCCTCCAGGTGGACGGTCGCTTCCGGTTGAGAGTACGCTGTGCGCGATTGGCTGCCGCTTCTCGCAGGTGTGTGTGTATAGTTGAGTGTGTGTAAATGGAGTGTGCTGATTGTAAAGCATCCTTGGGTATCTAGAAAGGCGCTATATAAGTGTAACGTTCATTCATTCATTCATTCAGAGTCAAGACTTTATGCCTCCATCTACTGACACGCTCCATTTTCTTTTCCAGTAGCTGCCACAGTGCCAACACTACTACTAACCATCATATTAGTGTGAGTAATTGGCCACCCAGAGCTATAAGTCACACTGGTCAACTTTAAAACAAGAAAGGCTGAAATATGTCACTTTACATGTAATCAGTATAAAATATGACACGGTTTTGAATTTAATTCTGAACATTTGGAGTAGAATGGAGTATGGATATAATAATAATAATAATAATAATAATAATAATAATAATAATAATAATAATAATAATTGTGTAAATGTGCTATAAATGTAAATGTACATGCAGAGGTAACAGAGGGTTTGCTGTTGAACATAATTACAGACTCTCTTTATGTATCTATACACATGGTGAGTGTGACTATTATATAGACCAACTAGCATAAGGTTTGCTTTCATCACCATCAGTTAAAGTAAATGTTTTCCAAGCTGTTTGATTTCTGTTCACCTCGAAAAGTCACATCTTTTCATGAAGCGAAGACGCGTCTGACTTGATGGATGCCGTCGAGTTTGTGTACCCCAGCGAGAGAGATAAAGGGAATTAAATGAACAGAGGAGCGAAACAGATCTGTTTTACATTAGTGACCTCAGCGGGATGCCAAACAGTGCATAATAAAGTTATACATGGAATGTGTTTTTTATTCTTTCTTTTGCTTTCTTAGATCAGCCATAACATTAAAACATTTCCACGTATCTTAATGAACTGTAATCTGTATACTTTGTTAGCCTCCAATGATCAGGATCACCACAGAGCTCAGTTCTGCGGTAACACTGACGTGGTGGTGGTGTGTTAGTGTGTGTTGTGGTACCTGCTGTCCCTGACTTTACATCTACATGGTGGACCAGCAAGTTAGTGTGTCTAATAGAGAGGACAATGAGTGAAACACACACTAATACACCACCACCACATCGATGTCACTGAGAATGATCCACCACCCGAATAATACCTGCACTGTGGGGGTGAAAGGAGGCTAACAAAGTAAAAGAGAAGCAGGTGACCCACAGTCTGTTGTAGAAGTACCTGGATGTTCGGTTCCATAGAGATTAAGTTGAGCTGCATTCTTGCTTGAATTTTAGGAAAAAGTTAAACATGTTTTATATATTTATGATTTTCTCACCTCTTTTTGTTTGCACTCTTTAGAAGAGCATGGCATTAATGTCTTATTTATTATGAGCCTATTTTGTTCACCACAGAATATTCCGAAAAGGTGCTCCACGGAGCGAAAAAAGACATTTATGTTAACAGAACTATCCAGCATTCTCCCAAATAACTCTCTGAGGCAATTTGTTCAAGGGTATTTATCCAACCCCGCTGGAAAATAATGGTCCACTCTCCTTCTAATTTAATATGAGGAGCTACAATAAATGCCAGAATGAAATATTCTTATTTAAACACTCCAGCGGCGCAGACATCCTCTCAATGTGTCTAAGTTGTGTGAAAGGAAAGAAATCCCTCTTTTTTCTGAATGGGGTTTAACCTCTGACCCACTACTTTAGTTTAAAACACCCGAAGCGGGGCAATTAGCAGAGAACAGCCCCCCTCTCTCCCTCGGTGACCTGGAGGGCTCCCCTTCTCCTCAGCTTGTGTTAATTGCTTTTACTGGAGAAGTACGTTCCCAGAGTAAACATGCTTACAGTCGTCACTTAAAGCACAAAGCCGAGCTGGAGTTTACTGCTGACTGAGGCCTGGCCACCAAACAAACTAGAAACATTTGTATGAGGGATATAATTTACCTTTTGTATGAACAGTATCAGACAATCTCCTGTTTTAGAAACAAAGCTGATATATCTTTTACCAGAGGCTTCGTTTTGCCAACATATTAAGTAGCTTAAACCTGAGAGTTCAGTCATTTAACAAAATCACAAGGACAGAGATGCTCCAGATCTTCTAAAGAAAGCATTCAGCTACTTTACATTGACTGAACACAGCTTGTTTAGTCCCTGTAGAGAAGTACTGCCAATAGAATAGGACTTCTGGAGAACCTGTTGGCATCACGCCTAATGCCAAGTGTGGGATAGATGCCCCTGTGAGCTGTGGAGCTGGGGAAGTGTGTTCTCTGAAGTGATGGTGCTCCAAACATTTGGGGTGGTGATCCTCCAACATCCACGGTGGCTTAGTGTCATGGTGGCATGGCGGCACAGTGGCTTAGTGGTTAGCACATTCGCCTCTCAGCACTGAGGTCTTGGGTTTGAGTCCCCATCTGAGCGGAGTTTCCATGTTCTCCCCGTGTCTGCGTGGGTTTCCTCCAGGGACTCCGGTTTCTTCCCACAGTCCAAAAACATGGAGATCAGGTGAATTGGCTACTCTAAATTGTCCATGTGTGTGTATGTATGTGTATGTGTGTGTATGAATGTGTGTATGCCAAGATATGGTTGGTACTCTGTCCTGGCAGATCCCCCTTGTGCTTGATGCAGTCCTCCAGGTGGACGATCACTTCCGGTTGAGAGTATGCTGTGCATGACTGGCTGCCACTTCTCGCCGGTGTGTGTCTGTGGTTGAGTGTGTGTAAATGGTGTGTGTAAATCCACCTCACTAATGAACACAAACACTTGCAGGTAGTTGATACGCTACCTGCTTTTTCGCTTTGTGTTTACTGTGCAGCGCCCTCTGTTAGTGACATATCCTTGGTTCCACTGAAACTGGTAAACACATAGACTGGTTCTCTGATAAGCACCAAGGTTCTTATTAGCATGAACAGAACCAGTTCTTGAACCAGAGTTCTTTTGGTGGAAAATGTAGCATTGTGTATTTACTTCCACTCCTGTTCCATCTTCCTTATGATTCTTCTAAGTACATTACTACACTGTAGGGGGCGCTATGCAGTGCAGGCTTGTTGCAGTCTGCCTAGTAAAGCCTTGTTTGCGTACTTGTGTGCATGTCGTTATGCAGAATTGTATTATGTCGACTGCTGAACCAAATCCCATCGAGATATTGAAGATCATGGTCTCACTGACTAAACCAGTCGTAGGATCAGCCCTATGGGACTTAATGTAATACCTAATTCAATCAGGGCCTTAAAAAGTCAGCTTGCGTCCATACTTTTGACCTGCTGTGGAAGTCCAATGAAGAAATTGGTCTCCACTGATATGATGGCATGTGTACTAGCAGCAAAGCTGGATCAAACTACATTAACCCCTCATTAATCTTGTTATCACTAGTCTCTCATGAACTTTCTGTATTTAAACCTAAAACGTTTGGCTGTTGTTGCTGAAGCACTGACAGCTCCAGACACACAAGGTGACCAGATGCTATCCTTGATATCTCTGTGTGGAGGGGGAAAAAATAACAACGAGGGGGAAAAAGTGTCAGTGTGATTCTTCCTCCTGCCAGTTCTGCAACATTTGTTGTTTGTTTTGGATTGAGAAATGCCTCTGAATAAAAAAATGTTGTGCTAGCTTTGGAGAGCAGATACACCCAGGCTTTTTTGAGTTTTAATTGAGTGGGCCACCCAGTGCTGTAACTTCTGTTTAGTCTTTCAAAACCCAGTTTATTTCTGCCATCTGAACAGTCTTCAACTGAGAGAGAAACTTCTAAACCATACACGCCTCTCCAGTGAAGGAAACAACATCATTTGCTACCAGAAGAGTGTGTGTGTGTGTGTGATGCTCATAGAACTTGAAATCTTCAGACATACAGTTTAAAGTTTACAGTGTGTCACACATTGCTGCTTTTAGGATTGTGAATTGGTAAGAACGCAGTGATATGATGCATAATACAGGTGTTACAATTCAATATACAGTGGAACCTTGACTTACGAGTTTAATTTGTTCTGTGACAGAGCTCCTAACTCAATTTGCTCGTATATCAAATAAAATGTTCCCATTAAAATGAATTGAAATGCTATTAATTTGTTCTAGCTCACCAAAAACCATACCAATTTTTGTTAAGTGTTCTTAACTAAGAAAAAAATACTTATATATAAATAACAAATAATGTATACAAAATAATACATAATATAAGACAATGTAAAGAAATTATCTTGTTTAGAAGATCAGATGAAGATGCTGGCGGAGGTTGAGGAGATTGGCGGAGGAGATTTGGGGGTTTTTCATTTCGTGCTTCATCCCTTAATTTAACTTACTCACCACATTTAATGCTACAGTTCATTCAAATTTAACTTACATGCTATGCTACACTTTATCATTACACTTAATTGCTACTTATTTATTATTATTTTTTACTTAACTTAATCTTCTTCTTCACTGACTTTTGCTTTTTTCGCTACACTTTCCTCACTTTCACTTGCAGGGCCTTTCGGTAAAATCCTGTCCAAGAAGCTTTGTTTCTTCCTCTATTTAAAAATGTTTTGAAAATGAGTGAGTCAAGTGATGTCACAAAGCAGCTTTACAGGGTTAGTAATAATAACAAAACACCAAATCCCTAGTTAGCAAGCCAACGGCGACAGTGTCAAGTTCTTCTCAGCACTGATCTTGGCACTCACTCACACTCTCTAGTGACTCCTAGTGGTGGGTGGTGGAAGCTCGCTTGCTCATATCTCAGATCTTGGTTCGCATCATAAAGCAAAAAATCTACAGAGCAACGGCTCATATCTTGGAAAATTTGTAAGTTGATTCACTCGTAAATCAATATTCTACTATATTTAGATATTGTGATACTGTTATCAAGGTTTAGTTTGATTTAGTGTAAATTATTTGAAATTAGAGTAAATTTGTTTAAATTAGCTTAATTTAAGTTTAATTTTAAGAAAACTGTCAGTGATGTGTCCTTACACTACTTGTACCTGTTGAAGTGGAAGAGTCTAATGGCTGAAGATTACAAAACTGCCATCCAGTATTCAAAACATAAATGAATATGAAAATGGTCCAAAATGAGCTGGAATAAAATTGACATTTTACATAGATGGTGTTTAGCAGTTGTTATCTTGAGTGATTTGCATAAGAGTCTGAGTCAGCTCAGAAAAGTATTATTATCTAGTACAAATACTAGTATTTGTGCCCTAAATAATAGCATTTTTAAGTTATGTTACATTAACATACATTATATTTCTATTTTAATGCCAATTTTGTCTATTTGTCAGTAAAGAGTGACAGTGATGAAGTAGAACAAAAATTAAATGTGGTCATTGGATATTTTGACTGGCATTCACAGGCCCGATGGAGTAAGGAAAGGCTGAGTAAACAACACACATATACAATAATAGTGTGTGATAGTCATTGAAAAATTATGAATTTTTTACTCATTCATTCATTCCTTCATTATCACACCCGCTTATTCCTTATCAGGGTCGCGGTTAGTCCCCTACCCCCTCACTGGGCGCAGGGCAGGGCATTACATTAATCAACTAAGCCCAGGACAGGGCGCCAATCCATCACTGGGTGACACACACACACACACACACCTACGGACAATTTAGAGTACCCAATTCACCTGATTCCCATGTTTTTGGACTGTGGGAGGAAACCGGAGTCCCCGGAGGAAACCCACGCAGACACAGGGAGAACATGGAAACTCCGCTCAGATGGAGACTCGAACCGAAGACCCCAGCGCTGAGAGGCGAACATGCTAACCACTAAGCCACCGTGCCGCCGGATTTTTTACTCTTTAAAGTTAATTTATGTATCTCTAGTCCCTTTTTTAAACTACCACTACATGACCCCACCACCCCTTCATCCCCCAGTGTCATATGCCAGTTGCATAGACATGGCCCGACCCTACTGTGGGCTTGTATTTGATATCAGAATCTTGCTCGCGGCTCAATCTGGTTTTGTTTCTGTAACACATCTCCGTTCCGTTCTCCTCCTCAGTGTGTGCCATGTTTTCCCTCTTTTATTCCATGATCCCATTTCAGAAACAATCAGTCCTGACCGCAGCTCTTTTGATAAATTCAGCCTCGTTTTTTGTGCCAAAGTCGTATTTTTGGAGCCCGAGCGTGCAGCGCCAGCACGCAACTTTTCTTTTATAGTTCCGTGCCCTCGTGAAGATAAGAAAATAATGGCTGCAGATCTGCAATCTCCAATCTTTTGCAGATTAAGGCAGGTAATTAAGTGCTCTAATTACACACTGTTGCTCGTTTAAACACTTGTTATTATAATAATTGCTGCTGGAGCTTCTCCAAGGCCCGGGGAACCTGCTGGAGCTGCAGGCTGTGCGGCGCTGCGGGGAGATTTATGGTGATGCCTCAGCCCCCTTACACTGAGGTACATACAGCTGCATGCTATAAACACACACACACACACACACACACACACTCACACACACAATATATATATATATATATATATATATATATATATATATAGTGTATAGATAGATGGCTGTGTTGATGTATGTATGCCCAAGCATAAGCTATTTATGAGAGCACATATATACAGTATATACACCACACACATACACATGGACAGCAGAGCAGACAGCACCTATTGCTGACACAGATGTACACACATGGCTTGTCTAGTCCATATAGAGATTATGTAATCATAATCATTAAATAGAAAAAGTAGAATATCGTGAAAAATGTAATATTGTTAAATAAAAGTTTAGTTTAATAGAAACAGATATAGTATGTATTTCTTATGACACATTTCAGTTTATTTTTTTATTTTAGTTTATTTTTTTACTGTTGCTCATTGTATACTGTATAACGTATATATAATAATAATAATAATATATTATATATTTTATGGTGCTTGAAATGGTGAAATGATTGACCTAAATATCATCAGATTTAAAAGTAGATAAAGAGAACCCAGTTAAACAAATGTGACACAAATATTATATTTGTTCATTTATTTATTGAGGAAAATGATCCAGTTTGTGATATTTGTGAGTGACAAAAGTATGAGAACCTCTAGGATTAGCAGTTAATTTGAAGGTGAAAGTAGAGACAGGTATGAATCAATGTGATGCCAATCAGGTGTGAGTGGGCACCCTGTTTTATTTAAAGAACAGGGATCTATCAAAGTCTGCTCTTCACAACATGTTTGTGGAAGTGTGTCATGGCACAAACAAAGGAGATTTCTGAGGAGGTCAGAAAAAGAGTAGTTGATGCTCATCAGGCTGGAAAAGGTTACAAAACCATCTCTAAAGAGTTTAGACTCCACCAATCCACAGTCAGACAGATTGTATAAATGGAGGAAATTCAAGACTAGATATTGCCGCAAAAGGTGGTCACACCAGATACTGAAAGCCAAGGTTCACATACTTCTGACTCTCACAAATATGTCATATTGGATCATTTATCTGAATAAATAAATGAGGAAGTACAATAGTTGTGTCTCATTTGTTTAACTGGGTTCTCTTTATCTACTTTTAGGACTTGTGTGAACATCTGATGATGTTTTAGGTCATATTTATGCAGAAATATAGAACATTCTAAAGGGTTCACAAACTTTCAAGCACCATAATAAATAAATATATATATATATATAGAGAGAGAGAGAGAGAAAGAGAGAGAGAGAGGCTGACATATATGCAGAGAAATGAGTATGAGTGAAAGCTGCAGAGAAAAAAGAGACATGATGAGTGAAATGTGAAAGAGAACAGACAGAATTCGGTTTTAATGAGAAGAGTGGAGAGGCGGACAAAAAAAGATCCTAAAGTAAAATAAAGGGGTGGAGCGGAAAGAAGAGATGACACAAATCCAGCAGAGAGCAGGACTAGCTGACAGTTTCTGTTTATGTAATTTAATCTGACCATCTGGGGGAAAATCAAACCAATTTGAGGAGCTTGGGGGACGGGGGTGGGGGTGTAATCTACTCACACAAGCACATTCATATTCAGGAATTTGCAAGAGCCACTAGGACACTGAGCCTAGGCTGCAATCTCCAGCCTAAACACCGCTCTCAGCAAAGCAACAAACATGCAAGCTGGGTTGCATCAAGGTGATCAAATGAAGGGGAATAAAGGATATTAAAGGCATACTTCAGCATTTTTCAGCTGCTGCACCTGTATCGCATGGTCACTTAACTCCAATCATAATTCCAGCATATTTAGAAAAGAACTGGAAACTCATTAACTCAACAGTCACTTACAGTACAAACCACCAGGCAGTTGTTTAGAATAGCAGCGTAATTACTTTTATACACAGGAGATGAGAAATACTTTCTGATTGGCTGGGAGGGTGTCTATTAATAGAACAGTAGCGCTTAATCACTTGTCTGCAAAGTCATATCAGAATATTATGAGCATCCCGTTATAGAATGAACTCAGCCCCGGATGTCACAGATATATAAGTGAGCACACCAGTCAGTTGTAGCAGAGTGTAACACCATCATCATGAGTAAAGAACATGATGTTACTGATGTCATGGTAATAGGGTACTGGGATGAAACATGGTGGAGGTAGCATCGCAGAAATCATTAACTTTGTGAGATGTTCTAGAGTTACTCTAGTGAAAATACTAAGAATGGACTTCTAGTACATTGAGTCTCCCAACAGCATAACAGTGGTGCCTCACAGGTCATTGATGCTAGAGGGGATTTACAACTACGGCAAGTGGTACAGAGCAGTCGACACACCACAGTGGACCAGTTAACCTCTATAATGAACACAGGAGCAACGAGGAAAGTGTCAGTGATCACCACAGAGTGAACACTGTTAGCCAAGTAATACACAGTAAATCTGCCAGTGTTAAATCAACACTGTTGGAGTTAAATTAACACTGAGGGTGTCAAAATGTAACACCCTCAGTGTTAATTTAACTCTAATAGTGTTGATTTAACACTGGCAGATTTACTGTGTAGTAATATTCTGATATGCTCTGGTATGTCAGTCCAAGCATGATGTATGATCTGCCAAACAACATCATTCCATGCAGGTCGAGATGACAAACATCAGACCACCTAAAATTTACTTTCACTTTCAACATACAAGCTCTGGGTTGGGTTGCCAGTTCAAGACACAATTCCCAAAAACTGAGAAATACCAGCAGAAATAGTTCTTTAATTACAGTCTGAAAAAGTTATCAGCAAGTAAAGTATTGAGATAAAATAAGTCCATGTTATAGTTTGAGAGCTTTAATTGTATTTAATTACATTTACAATTATTGTGTAATTACATTTCCCTCTGATGTTGAGGGTTACTTTAACTTCTTCTTGTCTGGAGAGTTT
The DNA here is from genome assembly GCA_036984385.1 of Crenuchus spilurus. NCBI lineage: Eukaryota > Metazoa > Chordata > Actinopteri > Characiformes > Crenuchidae > Crenuchus > Crenuchus spilurus. Next base: position 417 of record BRDA01027311.1, on the reverse strand, counting down.
AAGAGGTCTTTGAATGTCCACTGGAGCTTCTGTCTCATTGGCCAGGGTGAATGACACCTGTGGCCTGAGGCTCCACCCCTCTGCTGTCAGGTGTGATGTGCAGGTGATGCTTTAGCTCATCTCTCTGCTGTTTCACTGACTGCACATGAGCTCCATTACTACACAGACACTCATTCACTGTGTGGATGTTTCCTCCTTTCATTCTTTTGTCTTCATCTGACCTTTTTTCTTTCTTTATCTCTTTCTTTCTTTTTGTTTTCCTTATTTTTTTTTTCCTTTTGTCCACTCTCTTGTCTCTTGTCACTATTATTTTTCTGTTCAGTTCTTAGGTTTTGTTCTCTCTGTGAGGATTATTTACATGCTTTTCTATTTCTTAGGTTTCTTTCTCTTTCTCTCTCTCTCTGTCTCATTCTCTCT
>BRDA01027308.1:1709-17153 GCA_036984385.1 Crenuchus spilurus | reverse complement strand
CGGGTTAGCTTTACAATTTACAGTCGTAGCAAACGGAAGAAAAATGTCAGAATCAGCGGTCGGCAATGCAGACGAGGAGGAACACCATTGGCCTCATATTGAAAGCATGTTTACTTACAAAAAGCCCAAAACAGCAGCTACATTATGCAGGTATGGATCTACTCCACACCTTTTCTCACACCAAGAAGCTGTCACTCAAAGTCAACACAGGTCTTCCTGCATCTGCAGCCTCTGAGAGACTTTTCAGTCATGCAGGACTCCTGTTCTCTGCTAAACGATCACAGCTTCACTGCAAGAGCCTTGAGAACCAACTACTGCTGAAGTATAATAGTGACATCACTGAGTGATTCTTTGGTGAAATAGTTTGAGAGAGAGAGAGAGAGAGAGAGAGAGAGAGAGAGAGAGAGAGAGAGAGAATGTGTGTGTGTGTGTGTGTGTGTGTTTATGAGTGTTTTATGGGCTGCCTTGTTTTACTTCTGCCTGCAGAGCCTAATGGAAAAGTACAAAGGTTTGGAAAATTGTGTTACTTTTGCTTATTTATATATTTATTATTTTTTTATTGAAGTACTTGGATGTACTTGGATTATTTTCATTTAAGCTATTTTGTAATTAATTAATTTAAATGTATTTTATTGAATAGATGAACTCTAATTTGCCTAAAGATGTATTTTTGTCTGTCTGATTGAATGCTTGTGTTAACAAATAAATCAGACGGTACTCAACAGTTACTCAGTACTTGAGTAGTTTTTTAACCAAGCACTTTTTTACTCTTACTCAAGTAATTATTTTGATGACTACTTTTTACTTTTACTTGAGTCATATTATTCTGAAGTAACAGTACTTTTACTTGAGTACAATTTTTGGCTACTCTACCCACCTCTGCTAAACACCAACAAACTATGGTAGTGAGTGAAAACTGTTATTCCTGAGCTTGTGAAACAGATGCATGGCTATATGGTCACAATACTCTGATATGACTGTGTAAAAAGACTCATGATGTTTTAACTAAGTAATTAACTTTATTTTAAGTAATTATTTTCTTAGTTAATAAGTAAACAATTGGGTGGCAATGTGGCATGTCAGCGCTGGGTCTTGGGTTTGAGTTTCCATGTTTTTCCCATGACTGTGTGGGTTTCCTCCAGAATCTCCAGTTTCCTCAGGACTCACTCTGAACCTGATGATGGATGGATGGATAGATGGATGGATGGCTGGATGGATGGATGGATGGGTGGATGGATGGATAACTGAAAACCATTTTTGTTGGAAAATAAGGATGTAAGAATCATGACAGCCCTAGTCATAAAAGCCAAAACCTTTTTTGTCCCAGCACTGGTCCATTTGCCTGAAGGCTTGATTTCTTAAAAGAAGTGCAAATTTGAGGTGCAGCTAATATGATGCACCTGGTCAGGACTTTTGTTCCCAGCACTTTTCAAAGCAGAGATCTGGCTCCAGTAGACCCACACTGGTTAATTCATTTAAAACCTCTCCACTCTTTGATTTGCTGCTAAAAACCTGTTGATTGCATCATCGAAATGTTTCCAGCATCTCAAAAAGAAGACAACACAATTGTGTATTTATGAGGCAGGAACCCGCAACACAACCCTCTGTGCCCATGGCCTTAAACCTCTGAAAGTGTTTCAGGTGGAGGGCAGTTGTTGCACAGTGTGGAATATCCCCCCTCTTCTTTATAGCCTGACCTGCTTTGAGAGCGCTCCACCAGCATGCTCTGCTGCATTCTTCCCAGAGGTAATTCCTCTCAAAGTCAGGCTAACTCTGTCTTGCACCGCTCTGCTCTCTCCTTTACTGTTTGATTCTTATGCTTCTAAGTGAGCTTTCTGCACCCCCTCCTGTCTATCTCTCTCTCTCACTCATGCCTCACTTTTTTGCCTGGTGCTGACGGCACTGTGTCTAATGTAGCATGAGTCAAACTTTACAGCGCTCCGGGGCAGAGCAGAGCTGGCCCATTGAGTCACCAGAGACACACACATCAGGGTGTGGGGCTTATAGGAGTAATGGGGGACGGACATTTTGTCAGAGGCACTATAATAAACAATAAATAAGCAAGAACAGCGCTCCAGGGGTTTAAATCATCAGCAGCTTTATTGCGAGGATTTCTGATGCTACATGGGGCTAAAACGCCTACACTGTAGCAGAAAGGTAGAAATTATCTTTAACATGCCAGAGGGTTGTTTCATACACACACACACACACACACATGTAAACATACCAGGTTCATTTTCATACAGTGTTATCGCACAGTTATATGTATGTGCATCCATTTCATCAGGTACACATAGCTTGTGTCTACAATCAGCTCCACAGACCATACAGGTGCACTTTGTAGTTCTACAATTACATACTGTAGTCCATCTGTTTCTTTGTATTCTTTATGTGTGTTGAGTGATGTTAAACACTCACTGTTCACTCTACTACACACACCTACCTGGTTGGTCCACCTTGTAGATGTAAAGTCAGAGACAGTAGCTCAGCACATTTTGTGTTGGTCCTCTAGTCTTGATGCTGTTGGCTGGCCGGTGCACTATTTTCACTCCAGCAGCTCTGCTGTTTCTGATCCTTTCTAACACACCCTAACATGCCACCACCACAAAAATGGTGAATGACAACTAATGAAGTATACAGAGGAAGAGAAGGACTGCAGTCTGTAATTGTAGAAGTACAAAGTGCACGTATATGGTCACATTCTGTGTTTACATTCGTGCCATGTGTTTGTGTTTACCTCTTTGTCTCCGCCTTGTGCTCTGCCCTGGTCACGTCTCTTGTCACTGTCATCACCTGTGTCTTGTCTCACAGCCCTGGTTCTTTGTCATGATCATGATTGTGTCCTGTATATGGTTCCCGCTCTCCCCATCTGTCCTCTCTCTGGTCTCGTCACTATCGTGGTCTCATCATCATAGTGTTTATTGTACTTCAGTTTAAGTCTGTAAGCTTTGCTTCTGCTGAATAAAAGCCCACCTGCTTGCGCTTATATCCCGACTCCTACATTACAAATCTCCCATAACATTAACCTCAACATCTTAGAAGACTTGTAGCCTTTAATTTAAAAAATATATATAATTTTTTATATATTTCTGATTCTGGCATTAGTCCTGTTTTCTACACTGTAAATATAGCAAAGAAGAAGTGCACTCACATAGAGATGCATGCACATGAATGCTTGACAGTTTAATTATTTCTCTACCAATTTCCAGCATATCTAGCTGTGGTGATGTTAATGATAAAAGAACGACTCGGCTTAGATGAGATTGTACTGACTCTGGCCATTTAGCTTAATTAGACAGTCAGGACAGCAATTAAGTTCAGTGGACTGAAACAATGCCTGTTATTTTTGTTTAAAAACCAAATTATTCTGGACATGAGAAGGAATTTATTTTTCCTCAGAAGTTAAGTGTATATATATATATATATATATATATATATATATATATATATATATATATTATAAACAAATATATATATATATATATATATATATATATATATATATTATAAACAAATATAAACAAATATAACATGTACAGTCATACATCAATAAATTTGAATATTATGAAATATATATCACAATTGAAATCTGAATCAAACACTGACACATATTTTCTATTCACTATATGTATAATGGATTAATATACTTTGCCATATATTTGCATATGTATTATTTAAAATTCATTAATTAAAATGAAAAAAATGTATTAATTAAAATTAGCTTTTAGTATATAAGCCCTGCATTATTTTTACTCATCTGTGTGCTGGTTTGGATTTTACTATTCAGATAGTATAAATATTATACGTCAAAGGTACAACTGCCACATTCCTAATATCAACACTCCTGAACTAAAGACAACATTAGAAGTGTCTTACCTGGACTAAGGAGAATAAAAACCTTTGCTTTCGAATTGAAAATCAAGCTCCTACAGTCTGGAGGAAGAGACAGAATTCAAGGTGTCTGAAGTCCAGTGTATAGTTTCTGTGATGGTTTGATGTGTCATGTCATCTGCTGGTGTTGGTCCACTGTGTTTAGTCCAAAGTCAACACAGGATATTTTTGAGCATTAAATGCCTCCATCTGCTGACAAGCTTTGTGGAGATGCCCAGTAGCTGCCCACAGTGCCAAAACCATCATATTACTGTTGGTCAGTCAACTCATGAGCCATAAGCCCACTGATCACAATTACTGTCTGATCCTGGCCTAAAGAGAAAAAGAACTGGACTGCTGCTTAGTTGTCCAAAGTCAGTTTTGCAGTTATTTCATCAAGCCTTGAAATTTTTGTTCAATTATGGTTATTGTATATATAATTATGTTTATGTTTAAGTATAATCAAAAGTGGCCAAAATAGCCCAAAATCTTTTTTCAACATTCAATATGACTACAACTGCAGTACTGTTTCCCATATGTGCTTAGCATCAATGATTTCACATCGGATGCTGATTAAGCATTGGGAGTGCAGGTGAACACATTCATAATCTAATCAATTACCTTCAATCAGTCAATTACATGTTGACAGGCAACAAGAAAACAACCCCCTTTTGGTGACTTCTAGACTATTGAATTTGGCAGCCTCGTTTCTGAAGTACTGGGCATTGCTTAGTGAGGCTTCTGTATGCTTTAAAACCATTAAAGCCCACCAAACAGAACAGCTAATGCATGATGGGGGAAGATAAACACAGAGGCACACAAAGGGAGTTCATTAAAGGCAGAGTTTAGACAGTCAGTAAGCAGGGTGTGTTTTGCTGCTATGTGCCTTTGCAAGAAGGATGGAGTATGCTGATGGATTAATTAATAGGTTGGTATAGGAAATGAAGGGGGGAGGGGGGTGAACAGTGATGCAAATTCTCTCGCAGCCACAGTAAATGTACACACAGGCACCGAAACTTACACACATAAACAACCTCCTACTCAGCCTCCCACACAGCATCACAGAAGAATACACACATACGGCCCTCCTTTTCATCTTGGTAGGGAAGGCTCAGAGGAGAAAAAATGCTCAGGCCCATGGAAATCAAGTCTGAATCCATAAATCTCCCTCACTTTCCTCTCTGCATTTTCACAGACACACACATAGGCCTGAACGTAGACCCCCCTCGGTCCCCCCTCCCACGCCCGATGCACCCACACCCACGTGAACGTGCATGCTCTCCACTCAGCACCTATAAATCATAGTGCGGTGCTCCCAGCTCTGTCAGCACTTCACACACTTCACACCCCCCTTCCTCAACTTCACCACACACACCCCACATGTATATATTCATTCCAATCACAAACGCTTATGCCTTATTTATGGGGCTGCGCAGAAGGCACCTTTGGCATCTGTGTGGGTTGTTCAGTGGTAAATTGCTACAGCCCTGACATGGTCGGGGCCGCCTGTTTATGGAAATGAGGCTTGATGCTTTCACCTCCAAGTGTGAGCAGTAGCACCGTACTGGAGGATGCCACCCTCTCATGCCCTTTTGTGGCTGCAGCATTTGTCCCGTACGTCATTTAAAGGGCACATATCATAGAAAACCAAAATTACCTTGAGTGTGATGTAACGTAATATGTAAACACTGTCTGTGTGCCATTTACTCCCTGGTCTGTACAGATTATATGTGGAAACCAGCACGTTTGCATTAAACGATTACTCTCATAATCAATCAGCTGGTCCATTATGTAAAAGATCTCATCTTTCCAGGTGTCCTGTTTTTACAAAATTAACCCCTTAAGTTACACTCTTTTTTTATGAACTCACCTGAGCAAAGACCTCTCACCTGAGTGTTCACACCGCATTAATATCCAGTGTAAGAATGAGTGACTCAGTAAACCAGAGTGTCAACTCACCAGAGGTGGGTAGAGTAGCCAAAAATTGTACTCAAGTAAAAGTACTGTTACTTCATAATAATATGACTCAAGTAAAAGTAAAAAGTAGTCATCAAAATAAATACTTGAGTAAGAGTAAAAAAGTGCTTGGTGAAAAAACTACTCAAGTACTGAGTAACTGTTGAATACTGTCTGATTTATTTGTTAACACAAGCATTCAATCACAGACAAAAATACATCTTTAGGCAAATCAGAGTTCATCCAATCAATAAAATAAATTTAAATTAATAAATTATTTACAAAATAGCTTAAATTAAAATAATCCTGGTAAATTCAAGTACTTCAATAAAAAAATTAATTAATATAATAATAATAAATAAATAAATAATTAAGAACACAAATTTTTCACTTGGCTCTGCAGGCAGAACTAAAACAAGGCAGGCCATAAACTCTCATAAACCATGTGTGTGTGTGTGTGTGTGTGTGTGTGTGTGAGACAAAACAAGCAGAAACTTTCATCACTCAGTGATGTCACTATTAAGCTTCAACAGTAGTTGGTTCTCAAGGCTCTTGCAGTGAAGCTGTGATCGTTTAGCAGAGAACAGGAGTCCTGCATGACTGAAAAGTCTCTCACAGGCTGCAGATGCAGTAAGACCTGTGTTGACTTTGAGTGACAGCTTCTTGGTGTGAGGAAAGGTGTGGAGTAGATCCATACCTGCATAATGTAGCTGCTGCTTTTTGTAAGGTAAACATGCTATCAGTATGAGGCCAATGGTGTTCCTCCTCGTCTGCATTGCCGACCGCTGATTCTGACATTTTTCTTCCGTTTGCTACGACTGTAAATTGTAAAGCTAACCCGTCCCGCTGCTGAGATTGAGTATGGTCATGTGACGAGACTGCACGACTACATTTCATTGGTGAAACATAGTCACATGGTAGAGCCTTTGGAAGTCAGTCTCTCTGTTAAAATAAAATGCAAGGGGGATAAAAATAATGACGTGTAGAATACATAAGAGGTAAAAAGAAAAGTAATGAGCTCATTGTAGCCTAATGTAGCGGAGTAAGAGTACAGTTTCTTCTTTACAAATCTACTCGAGTAAAAGTAAAAAGTATAGTGATATAAAACTACTCCTAGAAGTATATATTTTTCAAAAACTTACTCAAGTAAATGTAACGGAGTAAATGTAACTCGTTACTACCCACCTCTGCAACTCACAATTGTTAAACTTAAAAAAAACATACAATTTCTAAAAACTGTAATGAGCAGTGTGTAGCCAACACCTCTGTTTATTCAGTTCTGAGCTCAAAAGTCTTAGCTAGAAATGTTTAGAGTGTTTTTTTGCACAATATATCAGCACATCTGAAAATAGACTTTTGTACAGTCTAAGCTCAGAGTAGATTTAATCAGAATATAGATTTATGACACTCTTACTGTCTTGACACTGTTGTTGCTGAGCTTGTGATGGGATTTTTTTAATGGGTGTAATTTATAAAAAATCAGGGCATGTTAGACTACATCTGAAAACCCCCTCCGACTCCAGAAGGTTAATGAAGGGGGATACTACAGGATACAGAGTGAAAGTAAGTCTGGATACAAAATCATGCAATAAAACATACATGCATACACACCAGGGGGCATTGAGCCCACTTGCCTAGAACAGTAGGCAGCTTTATCCATGGCACCTGGGGTGCAGTTCAACGTTAGGTGCTTTGCTTCGGGACAGCCCTGGCCTGGTGGTTATGGACCTCGGTCTTGTGACCAGACGATTGATCCCAGCTAGCCGAACATTTTCTGAATTTGACAAGTGTTACAAATTTGGTTTTGCACCCTTGAGCAAGGCACCTAACCTTCAACTTCTCCCCAGGCACTGTGGATAGGGGCTTCCCACCACTGTAGGTACATGTGCTCCACTGCCTCCTAGTGTGTTCACTAGTGTGTGTTTATACGTTTCAATGCACAGATGGGTTATATGCAGAGGCTAAATTCCTCATTGGTCATTGATTGTGCACTTTCACTTTTTCTTTCACTTAAGGCCATTTTAGTCATGTTCTTGACCATGTGGGGTACAGTTTCCTCTTTCAAGTCCATTAGTTTCTTATAATGGTACACTTTGGAGGCCATTATCCCATTTGTACTTTTGTTGCCACACATTTAGGCATTTTTGCACATGTATAAGAAAACAAAAAACATCTATGAAGATGTTTTTATTATAAAAGTGTCCTTTTGTAAATCTGCTATTGGCTGTTGTTAGTATCTAATCTGTAGCATATTATTAAAAGGTATTTACTACATTTGTTATGGTTACCCTTGATATAGAACAGTGATTACAATGTTTTATTACTTCCCATATAAATAAATTATAGACACACCTGCCAGCCAGTCAGAAAAGAGTATTTCTCATCTCCAAGGTAGAAGACTTAATCAGTTAATTAGGAAAGGAGAACACTTATTTTATTTTCATTTTTATATTTTGAAGTGCTTTTAAAAGGGCCATAGCAGTCAGACTTCTGGATTACGTCTGAGAACACAAAATTAATCATACATGGCAGTCCAAGATAAGCTGGATTGTTGTATTTCTCCTCTAATCACAAAACAAAACCAAATGTAATTATGCCTACTTGATGAAATCAACCACATCAGATTCATTCAACCATTTTCAGATACACGTGTTGTTTCAGTTCACATAAAAAACTGCATTAAAAACATCTCAATAGTTGAAAGCATTTCCAAAGCATCCATCTCTACTGATGCTCTGTTTTTTTGTGTAAAGAGGGGAAAGCAGAGAAAAAGCCTTTAGGATATATCAATTGATAAGCATGCATCAATGTACCAACAGCCCTACAGTTAACTGTGCTGATTAGATGAGCAGGTTCAAAATGCAGTTTTGTCCCAATTCCCCTGAGTCTAGGAGTGTGACAACTAACACAATCCTCCTTATGTTAGGCTCCGCCTCTTTTCGCAACTGCTGCTGATACATTGTCACTGGGCAGTAAACACACTCAAAGGAAAGTGCAGCTCTGTCCATAGTTCTTAATATACACAGTCATATCAGAATAGTATGATCATCTACCTAATAGTGGGAATAATCACCCTTGGCAAATGACACTAAAATGTTGTGATATGGACTGTGTTAGGTGAAGATAACTGGGGCAGCATCTTGATCCACTGTGGCGTGTCAATTGCTCTCTACCACTTGCTGGAGTTGTCATTCCCCTCTGGAGTCAGTAGTATACACACCACCATTATTCTCAATGTATGAACAGTTCATCCTCAGTACAGCTTTGCTACAGCAGCTCTAGAACAAAGTGAGTGGTAGTGCTACCACCATCATGCTTCTTTGGTACCCTATTATCATGCCCTTTAGACATCAGTCAAATAACATCCTTTGCCCATGATGATGGTGTTACAGTCTGCTACAACTGACTGGTGAGCTCACTTATGTGTACATGCAGTAAACCCTGTAACATGGCAGGCTGTGTTCATGCCAAACCAGGGTTTCTCATAATATTCTGAATATGTATTTTTGTCATGCCTGATTCAAATGCCAGTAAGCCAATCAGTGACATTGTTTTAGATTAACTGTGACCTTAATTTACATATATTATATAGCCATTAGCTCCACCCATTTGCATTAAAGGCAAAGGGTGTTTCCCCATTCTGCTTTGTGAGAGGCATAATACAGTGCAGTGGCAATAACAAAAAGAAAATATGTTTTAACCATTTACAGCGTTACATTTCCCAAACCATTCCCTTTACAGCCCTGCCCTGCAAACAGTGAGGGGGTAGGGGACTCACCATGACCCAGATCAAAATTACGTGGAAGATAATGGGTAAATTGATTCCCCTTAAATCTGTTTTCTTTTATCAAGTCAGTAAAGGTGGATTGGGCTCTCGTTAAAAGCAGCCATCAACCACTATGTTTAACATCGTATAATTGCCTGTAATGCACTGATCATAGGTTACATCCAAGTCACCGGATTTGCCTTTTAACCACAAGTATAATTAAATAAAAAAAATAAAAATAAAAAACCCTTTCCCAATTTAATCAAAACAATTCATTTACATTTTTTCTGAGAGTTAGAATAAAAGCAAAATGAGAAAATGTGACCAGAATCAACTTTGGGATTGTATACATATACATTCCAATTCTGTAAATAACTGCCTGAAGGGTTGTTTGCCCAGAGCACCAAATAGGCTAGGACCACTGCTGGTGATCAGCACACTTTTCAAAGGACTTCTAAAAAGAGGAGGGCCTGTACTCCTTATTTTAAATTTTATTGAACAAATTATTCAAATTTGAGGAAGCAAACTAATCTATTACTTTGTTTTATCATCAATGTTAATATTATTTAATTGTGGCTGCCCTAAATTACCCTATTATCATGACTGGTCAAATAACATCCTTTGCCCATGATGATGGTGTTACACTCTGCTACAACTGACTGTATGACTCACTTATGTAAACATGCAGTAAACCCTGCCACATGCCCTGTTGAATTTATGTCCAACCAGTGTTGGTCATAATATTCTGACTGTATTTTTGTTATGACTGATTCAAATAGCAGTAATTCAACTAATCAATAACATGATTTTTTCATCATCAATGTTAATGTTGATTAACTGTGGCAGCTTTAATCTAAATATGTTATATAGCCGTTAGCTCCGCCCTTTTGCCTTAAAGTCAGAGTCACCATACTTGCTGTGTGAGAGAGAGGCATAATGCAGCGCATCCAATCAGGACAGAGATTACTTTCATATGTTTCTCTCAACCTACAGTGATGCTTGAAAGTTTGTGAACCCTTTAAAATGTTCTATATTTCTGCATAAATATGACCTAAAACTACACAAGATTTTCACAAGTCCTAAAAGTAGATAAAGAGAACCCAGTTAAACAAATGAGAGAAAAATATTACACTTGGTCATTTATTTATTGAGGAAAATGATCCAATCTGACATATTTGTGAGAGGCACATCTATGTAAACCTTTGCTTTCAGTATCTGGTGTGACCCCACTTTGCAGCAATACCTGCAACTAAATATTTCTAGTAACTGTTCTTTGGTAGAATGACTTGTGTGTTTAGGGTTGTTATCTTGCTGCATGACACACCTTCTCTTGAGATTCAGCTCATGGACAGATGTTCTGACATTTTCCTTTAGAATTCTCTGATATAATTCACAATTCATCGTTCCATCAATGATGGCAAGCCGTCCTGGCCCAGATGCAGCAAAATAGGCCCAAACCATGATAGTACCACCACCATGTTTCACAGATGAGATAAGGTTCTTATGCTGGAATGCAGTGTTTTCCTTTCAAACATTCACTTAAACCAAAAAGTTCAGTTTTGGTCTCATCCATCCACAAAACATTCTTCCAATAGTATTCTGGCTTGTCCATGTTATGTTTAGCAAACTGCAGATGAGTAGCAATGTTCTTTTTTGAGAGCAGTGGCTTTGTCCTTGCAACCCTGCCATGCACACCATTGTTGTTCAGTGTTCTCCTGATGGTGGACTCATGAACATTAACATTAGTCAATGTGAGAGAGGCCTTCAGTTTCTTAGAAGTTACCCTGGGGTCCTTTGTGACCTCGCGACTATTACACACCTTGTTGGTCAATCACTCCTGGGGAGGGAAACAATGGACTTGAATTTTCTCCATTTGTACACATTCTGTCTGACTGTGGATTGGTGGAGTTCAAACTCTTTAGAGATGGTTTTGTAACCTTTTCCAGGCTGATGAGCATCAACAACTGTTTTCCGGAGCTCCTCAGAAATCTCCTTTGTGCCAGGATACACTTCCACAAACATGTGTTGTGAAGAGCAGACTTTGATAGATCCCTGTTCTTTAAGTAAAACAGGTGCCCACTCACACCTGATTGTCATCCTATTAATTGAAAACACCTGACTCTAATTTCACCGTCAAAGTAATTGCTAATTCTAGAGGTTCACTTACTTTTGCCTCTCACAAATATGTATCATTTTCCTCAATACAATTTTTCCTCAGCATAATATTTTTGTCTCGTTTGTTTAACTGGGTTCTCTTTATCTACTTTTAGGACTTTTGTGAAAATCTGATGATGTTTTAAGTCATATTTATGCAGAAATGTAGAAAATTCTAAAGGGTTCACAAACTCTCAAGCACCACTGCAGCTAAAATATCCTGGTTCTAAAAGAGAGGTATTAGTAAGGTCCAGGCTCAGGCTTTTTGATCGGTAGTGCTAAACCACAAACACATGATAATTACACTGTGTCTGTGGGTGAGCACTTGTACTGTCACTGTGATCAGCGCTCTTTTCAAAGAACTTGCTTCTAAAAAAAGAGTGCAGCCTGTATTCCTTGTTTTATATTTCATTGAGCAAATGATGAATTCATACTGAAAACAGGTAGAGACTGAAGAACAGTCCAGCTTTTTGGATGGATGAGACAAACATGAATATTTATACACATATGACACATTTTTTCATGTTTTGTTGCTTTACTGTCTAGAATTCTAATGAATATTATTTTAATTATTTGTATATTTTGGTTATTGGCACCATCAATTTGATTTAGACTATATGGGTGGTGTTTCTCTAGAACATCCTGTCTTCTGTTGGGCTCTTGGGGTTTTTTAATGGCTCATTCTTGTTTCATCTGATGTTATCCATCCATCTTGTTGCTGACCCTCTTTATCTTTTACCTTCAACTCCTCCAGCATAACACTGAACTGCTGAATCTGTTCAAGACTCTCTCAAACGTCTCCAACACCAAAGTTCAAAGGCATCAACAGTCCTGCTTTCTTGTTCTCCTTGGTCCAGATAAAACACTTCTGATGTTGTCTCTGGTTCAGGAGTGTCGATTTTAAGAATGTGCCAATATTTTTACTGTTTGAATAGTCATTTACTCAAACTCACAATCAAGTACTGTATAATAATCATTTGAGGTGCATTTCTGATTTTCATGACGTAAAAGCCAAAGTGGTCAACATTAAAACCAAAAAATGCTTGAAATATGTCAACTTTTTCATGCCATTTTTGTGTGACTGTGTGCAGTGGAGAAGAGATGTTCACAGGACAAAACTCCACATTGTGGAGCATTATGGATGACTGACCAGAAAACCATTGCTTAAAGGTAAATTAAAAAGCATGCTTTGAGTTCACCAAACAGCATGCAGCATACTCCCCAATCACATGGAAGAAGGTTCTCTAGTGGGATGAAACTAAAATTGAACTTCAATATGCTATGTGTGATGCAATTCCAACACTTCCCATCACTCCAAGAACACCATTCTCACAGTGAAGCTGTGGTGGATGCATCATGCTGTGGTGATGCATTTCACCAGCAGGGACTGGAAAACTGATGGATAGCACTATACACAGGATAGTTCTTGGGGAAAACCAGAGATTTGAGATTTGAGTTCCTTCCAGCCATGAACAAACTCCTAAAACTACACTGGAGTAGTTTAAAGGGAAACATTTAAATGCTCAAATTAAACCCAGACCTGAATCCAGCTGAGAATCTGGGATAATGTGAATATTGTTTTACACCAGCTCCTCTACTGTCACTGGAAGGAGCAGTCTCGCCTAGAAGAATACGCAAAGATCCCAGTGATTAGATGTGCTAAGCTAACACAGGCCTACCCCAAGAGATTGCAGCTCTAATTGCAGCAGAAGATGGTATTGACTTTGCAGAGGGATGTGAATCATTATGCATACTAAAGATTTGACTTATTTATAGTTTGCATCACAATAAAATTATATTTTGCATCTTCAGAATGGTAGGAAATTAAATGCTACAAACCCCAAAAAATCAATTTTAATTCCAGGTTGCAATGCAACAAGAGAGGAAAAAAACACCATGGGGGGGGGGTGAATACTTTGGCAAAACACTGTATATGGATATTGTACACTCTACACTGTACTGACTGTGCATGTACATTCTTTTATACACTGGTCTACTACAACTAAATTGGCATTTAGAGAGCAATGTGACTAATTTTAGGGATTTTTGGTCACATATTGCATTGAAACTAATGTATCATTGCTGTAGTAAGAAAACTTTAGGTGACACTATAATACTGCCCTGTTTTATAGCACAATGTTATTTAATTAACAGTGTAATTTTCAATACGAAATGTTACAGCAGAACAGCAGAATTTTAGGTGACTACCCATGTAACACAGAACGTTAAACTAATGTTCTAACATCGTTCTTGCATGGTTCTGTTAAATGACAACATTCCTGGAACGTTCTTTGAAGGTTTTGACTAAAGTTTGAACAAACCTAGATATAACGTTCCAACCTAACATTAGCCTAACGATGAACCCTGTTTGTCACCTGACCGGGTGTATAATAATAATAAAATTAAGCAAGAACTCCACACCATAACATTCGCATAACTTAAATGGAACTTTCTCGCAATGTTCTTGCAACGTTCTTGTGTTACCTGGGTATTGAGTTCCAGTGTTTGATAAAATTGTTGCTCTCACAGCTCCAGCTGAATATGTGTTTGGAGTCCAAATCTTGCTTCTTTGGTTTAGATGTAAAGCTCTGATTCCTCTGTGAGGGTTCAGTTTTTCTACAAAATAACAGAACTCAATAGTCACCTAAAATTAATCAACTGCTGCTGTAAAAATATGTCACTAAAACTTTTATGTATCTCTGCTTTCTATGTACATTTAAGTACCAGCAGAAACCAGCAGAAGTCAGTTATGCCAACACAAGCAGGATAAACTCTTTTAAGTACATTTGATTGTGAAAGAAACAAAGAATGAGCAGTGCTTTACCTGGTAGTGCATGTGACACTACTAATGTCAAGTACAAATTATTGGCCCAGAAAGGCTCATGGTGAGTACATTTCTGTGAGTACACAACAGAAGCTTCTTTACCCTTTGGTCCTCCCATCTATCATGTTCACTGCGGGCACAAGGGAGACTTTTAGAGCATTTTATGTTCGGCCCTAACCTGTGTTTAAACTGTTTATGGCCAAAGCTATGCTTTGACAAAAAAATCTAAAATTATTCTCAGACCCTGGCCTTCCTTAGAAGACAGTAACTGCTGCATGCTGTACTGTGTATAAGACATAAACAGCACATCAATATGTATTAATGTGTTATTTCTCAGCCATATGGACAACAAACCCTGACCAGAGCATTCGTTCAATATCATTTTCATTTAGTAGCTAAAAAAATTATTATTATTTTTGATATGTCAGTATTTTTGTCTATAATAATAATGTAATCAGATTTTTCAATATTACCTGAGCTGTAAAATGCTTTTTACACACGTTTTTACTGTGATCATTTTTCTGAGGTTGAATGGAGATTTGATACCATTTATACACATTTATAAACATAATATTTACAATTAATCAGTAGTGTTTATTTAGACGCATTTACACATAGACAATTATAGTAATTTAGTAGATTTTCGTGATTAAACATGTGGTCTCTGATTCTTTGAACAATCAGTCTGACATATCATGTAAACTGTAACCAAGTATCTTCCTACAACCAGAACCACTTTTGGAGATTTGCTAATTTCACAGCACACTCAGCTGACCCTGGTAGTTATACTGATGATGTAAATTTCTCTCAGTAGTTTGATCAGAGGAGGATGGATCCCCTTTGTGAGTTTTGGTTCCTCCCAAGGTTTCTTCCT
>BRDA01027304.1:0-10113 GCA_036984385.1 Crenuchus spilurus | reverse complement strand
TATATATATATTTGATATCCATTATGGCAAAGTGACATATTTCAAGCCTTTTTTTGGTTTAGTGTTTGAATAGTAATTTACTCAAACTACAAATGACATATATAACAAAACAATAAAATTATAACAACATAATGACAAAAAATGCTTGAAATGTCATTTTAAGTGCATTGAATATAAAATATGAACTTTTTCACATATATATTTTTGAAATATTATGAACATTTCTTGTATGTTACTCTACAAAAAGTACAAAACATAACATTACTGTCAGGTTTCCAACAAATAATGAATCATATTTCAGAAACTGCAAAAAATACACAACTGAAATATGGTAAACCTCAAATTTGTCTTTTTACTTTTCCTTAAAATAGATGCTGTGACATCTGACTAATTTTTGCCACCACTACATGTGGTGTCTTTCTTTTAGTGCTCTTTTTCTTTTAGTAAAGAAAGAGTGGGTGAGTAGGGGAGTGAATAGACATGGAAGTAGAAATATTAATTAATAATAATTAATGTAATAGTCTTTGAAAGTGTTAAAAAGTTATTTATCTTTTTAAGAGTACCACAACCCTCCCCCAATGTCATAGTAATAGGTGGTGTCTTCAAAATCAGTCAGATCTTAAGTCTGCTGATTTATTTGTCATTTCAGCTGATCTGCTTTGAGATTTTAGGACAAAAATAATGTGAGTCAGCATGAGCATGGCATTTATTTTGTTCTTTATAGTTTTCTGTGCTGCATGCTTAGTCATAACCGCTGTTAGTGAAGTGACTGTGCTCTGTAGAGGCTATAAGAGCCATGTTAGCAGAACCTGTTTACTTTGAAGATTTATGCTTCTCTGAATGCTTGTCTGAGGTACATTCATGTCTTTGATCACAGTGTGTAGGGTTGTCACAGCAGAATTTTTATTTCAGTACTGATACTTGTCACAGTACTCAATGTCAAATTAATACTCTAGTTAAAAACTAAAAGCACCGCCCAATGCAACTATTATTATATTAGCCTGTGAGCTTCAGCTGAATAGTCAATGAAAAGTATATTAAAGATCCATTCAAACAGGATTAAATGTACATGGAGGTTGTGGAGGTAATTTCTTCTTTAACAGGAGATCTTCTGTGATCCTCCATGTCTGTTTTTCTCCCTTCTCTGAAAAAAAATACAGGCTCAGTTACTGTTTTTAGTGACCTCAGCACTTGTTTTACAGTAGATCCATCCAGAAACAAATCTTTGTGATTTTCCACTCAGGTGTCATCTCGTATTTGGAAAGAGAGATTATATTTGCCACTGTTTTAGACTCCTAGTGCACAGATCCATCAGAAGCCCTCCAAAATCACAAAAATTGTTGTTTTGAAGCCGTCTACTTGGACTAGATTTAAAATTCTCCATTGCATACTATGCCTCTGCATTTTGGAGATACTAAAATAAATGAGAAGCACCAGATTGTGCAGGATTGTAAAAGAGGTGATTATATGTTGGTTTACTGAAAATGGAATCCATTAGAACCTCGCTCTTCTTTAGACCTGATGATGCTGGAGTTTCATCATGGAGATGTGTAACATGTTTCAGTGCAGACGTCTCCCAGATATACTGATCAAATCCCAATAAACTAATCTTAATGCGCATTAGGTGTTTGGACACACCTTCTGGACATTCAGTGATTCTTCCTGATTTAAAAATGTTCTGCATTGTAGATTAATACTAAAGTCATCCAGACTATGATGAAATACATATGAAATAATTTAGTAAGCAAAAACAGTGTTAAACAAACCAGAATATGTTTATATTTTACATTCTTCACAGTAGGCAGCTTAGATTAGCTAAGCTTTCTTGGCATTTTCTCGGTCAGCTTTATGAGGTAGTCACCTGGAATGGCTTTCAGTTAACAGCTGTGTCTTGTCAAGAGTTCATGACTTGTATTTCTTGCCTCTTAATATGTTTGAGACATCAGTTGTGTGTCTACTTTGAAGAATCTAAAATCTAAAACATATTTTGGTTTGTTTAACACTTTTAAGTTTTACTACATGAGTCCTTATGTGTTCCTCCATAGTCTGGATGACTTCAGTATTTACAATGTAGGGAAAAATTAAAACATTGAATGGTGTGTCCAAACATTTGACTGGTACTTTGTTTGCTTAAAGAGCAAATATACCCTGATACCTGAGTCTTCTAGATAAAGCCTCAAAACTGAGTAAAATGACTTGTGCTGTACTGACAGAAGAACACAATTGGACCTGTTCTGGGCTGTTTTGAACTGTTAAGCTAAGCTAATGCTCACATTACAACCATTGTTGTACTCTCGTTAGCATTTATTGCAGTTATTAAAACTGTGTTAAATGTTCTTATAATTTAGAGATTATTCACTGGTGTGTCAGTGATGTCTGAACAAAACACAGTTTAACTGTACACTGCGCATATGTTATTACTGTAATATTGGGCCCCTAAAAAGGTTTAGTTGGGGTTAGTTCAGTTCTAGACCTGTGGTTGAGTTTGTAAAAGTGACACAAGGACATGCAGTGCAGTAATCTAGTCACACTTATCACTGTAATTTTCACCTGCAGTATCTGTGCTGGGAAACATCAGTAGGCAATAGCAATTCTTTTGTCCTTGATAAAGGAAATAAACATTTGCATATGACATTTGGAACTAAATGTGTTTCATCTTTGTCTGTTTAAACAGGCCAACTGCTTAGTTCCAGGTTTCAGGTGACCTGTAGTGATGGGTCATGGTGAGCTGGGTGCTGGCCTGGTGAAATATTTTGGCTTATGTAAGAATTTCTCTGTCTTGTGTTTGTTTTTGCTCTTAATGGGTTCTTATGCTAAAACTGTATTTCATTTAATTTTGTGCCCCTTTGCTTGCAAAGTATCAGAAAGAAGTCATTCAGTTACTCTTGACTTTCTCTTTATTTCTGTCATTAAGAGTGATGAATTCATTCTTTTGGTTCTGATTGCCTGCTCAGTATTGTGCCTCTTTCTGAACTGAAATATGTAGTAACTGATACTGATATATCGATTCTATAAACTAATTGAATGTAAATCATGTATTGTTATTTAAAATTCAAGCTACATTACAGATAATTAGCTGTCGTTACAGGGAATCTCAGACGGCCAAGTGAGGATACTGTGGGGTCTAGAAGAAGTAATATTCTCCGCTGTACAAGCTCAAATGTGGGACAAAATTATCAATTGGTTTTATCTGTAGTGATAGATTGTATTTTTGTTGTTTTTAGATAATCTGCATCCTCTGATTATTTTTAAATAAACATCCTGCATTCACAATGGCAGTAAACATAAATTGTCACATATACAGACATATCTGCAGACAGATCAGTGTAAATCAATGATTCACTACAACTGATAAACCTAACCTTTTGTCAACAATTATTTTTTGTATTTATATTTTCTTAGATGCAAAAATAAATTATATTAATTTGATCCACTGGCTGTCCTGCACTCTAAATATCCGCATCAGGATCGGCTGTTGAAAAACTAATATTGATTGATCACTGCTCATCAGCCAGCCATAATTTTAATATAGAGCCAGTAGAAAGAATTTAGTTTTTCTATTTAACTGCAGATAATATCAGCTGCTGATATATTGCACATGCCAAATACAGTCACTGTAAAGTTAAGGTTTAAGTATAGCCAACTGGCTTCTACGGTTAGTTATCAGTTTTTCATAAATTGTATTCAGCTTACAGTGGAACCTTGGGTTTCGTCATTAATCTGTTCTAAAGTGCCCGATAATAACAAATATGAATGATAACTGAAGCAATGTTTCCCATAAAACATAATGTAAATCCAATTAATTTGTTCCAGACACTCCAAAATTTTAACAAAAATACATTTTATATGGCATATCTATAATTTTACATACAGAACACATTGAGAAATAAATACAAAAGACTGATGAAATGGATAAATGAACATTTAACATCTCTCTTATGGGTTTACACTTTAGAGCATGCCGGTATGGTCCAGCCAGAAGCATTTAGTTGTTCTCTGTGATTCATGGCCACTATTTGTTGTCACACCTGTTTTCAGGTGGTAGTGCAGTGCGGTGTTGCTTTAGTGTGACATGTTTTAGTTTGTTTTGAGCTTTATCAACGATGAAGTTAAAATAATTTCTTATAAACAATAAGAAACAAAGCCAGAATGAATGACGAACGCATGCGTGAGTGGCAGACATGTTTGTGGATGCTTTGTTTTCGCAAAACTAGCGGCAAGTCACGTGGGAATACTGACGAAAACCGGGCGGATGAATTTTTTTGGACTGGGTCAAAATTTTCATGAAAAAAGTTGACGATAACCAAGTTGTATGATAACCAGGTCAGTCGGCTTATGATAATCAAACGTTAACTGAGGTTCCACTGTATAAAGAAACACATTAGTGTTATGTGATAATCAGCTGCAGCTGATAGAGATTTGGTTGAAAAATGCTGGAGTTCTCCTTTAATGTCCTGGCTGTACTGTGTGTGTGTGTGTGTGTGTGTGCACTAATAACAGATGGTCCTTGTGGGGAAAGCCTGACTTGTCTTGACTTGTTTTATGCAGATAATTGAGTTGAAATGATTTCTTTTCTTTTGTGGAATGACTGTGACTCAGATGAGAATTGAAAGTGAGACTTGCATATCAGGATACATTTCAGGAAAAAATAGCCCCCCATACACCAAGTGATAATTGAATCTCCTCTTATTTGATCTTGCTGTGTCCAGAAAGGCTTCAGCCTTTGGATCATTTATCTGTCCACTTTGTGTTGTTTTTACAAATGGGCTCTCAAACGAATGCCATTTTCTCTGATGTTTGCAGGCATGTTTTACTGCAGTTTATTTGTAAATGTCACTATTTATATTAACTGCTGGCAATACGTCTTAATATATTGCTATAATTAAAAATTTCATCACAGCCTCATACTTGGCAGCTGTAAAACTGTAAACCGACATGCAGTTCAGTCTGGTTCTTATGCTTGGGGAAAAAGTTAGTTTTCATACGTATAAAAACATTCTGTAACTTTTAGAGCTGCTTTTTTGGGCTTCACTTCAAAATACAAGTTACCTTCAATGAAATCTTGGTGATTCATGTGTTGATCTGGTTGTTGTACTGTCTCAAAGCCTTTTAAAGGAGGAACAGTTAGGAAACTTCTTTGAATAGTGCTGTGGTTAGATCCTTGTAGGTGGTTAGCGTTAGCCGTTCAGTCATTCTGAACATAATAACACTGCTTTATGACTATGTGCAGACACTGTAAAGTAGGCATGCCTGCTATATGAGCAGTGTATTATTTGATATAAAAGGAAAATAAAATTATTTTTAAACTTATTGATTAAGCTAAGTTATTGTTACTGGCTCCATATTGAACTGATAATGTGGTGTCCTATTTTTAGCTTGTACAGTAGAGCGCTTTCCTTCTTCTAGACCCCACTGTGTTCTGTGTTGAACACTGAGTTTCCCTTTCTGCTGGTAATTACATTATCACAGACATTTGATAGAAGCTTGAGAAAGTAAATCTTCTATTCTTACTTATTGTCTTTTCTACTTAGCCCCAAAATTCTGCACCTCTGAAGTTTTTCCCACAACTGCATTTTCACAAACCAGTCAACCCTGTACAAATGACATTTTTTGATGTTGCTGGCTCATAAACGTATCAGTGTGCCCATGTGTGGCATTTTTGAGACATATTCAGTCACATTACAGTCAGTTACAGGTCACTTTACATTTGTAAATGTGAACCATCAAGATAGTCAAATTCAATCTGACCAAAATCTGAATTGATTGAGGCTTGTAATGTGAACGTAGCCATAATTTCAACATGTGGCTGATAACATTAATTCCGTTGTTCTTTTTATCTGTAAGTAATATCGGCTTCTGATATATTGTGCATCCCTTATACCGTCACTATAAAGTTAAGACATCAGCCAAGCCCCGAAACAGCTGCCCACGGGCTTCTTTTAAGTAGTTTTATTAAATTAATTTTTGCTCATAAAGAATCATCAGAGTTAGTCTGTGATAATCGACTTCAGCTGATAGAGCTTATGTTAAAATTTGCTGGAGTACTCATTTCATGTTCTGACTGATCAGTATGGCTTATAACTCATTAAAATCACAATTCACATCATTAGAATACTTCATTTCAAGTTTGAGTAAATTACTATTAAATTAAATGATGAACACAATATTCTCATTTGTGGAGATGCACTAGTACTTACTGTTCCCTATTTGTAATGAAACATGCAAATATGCAGTGTGCTTTATGTTTACAGTCTGTACTGGGGAGTGCATATTGTTAGGAACCTAATCACAATAATGATAACTTATGATATTGCCCACCATTACCATACACACATTTTACGCTGTTATTTCACACTGGCTTTCAGTCATCATTCAGAAACTGCTGTAGCTGCTGTAAATCAGAAAGAGAAAATGGCGTGATGACTTGCCCAGCTCACAGAGACTTTACCAAGCCCCTGGGGAAGGACAACTGCGCTCTTGTTAATGCACTGGAAGGCCAAGTGTTTTGACAGATCTTGGAGGTCAATGAGGGAAAGAAAAAGGCTGATAGCCAGCACGCGCTGTTTACATTTTGTTTTATATATATTTTTGGTTTCCCCTCTGCAAATAAATGAAACTATTTAACCTAAATAAATCAGCGGTATCACCTGTAATCTGTGTTTTTATCTAACATCACATTTTGAATGTTTACCCTGATTTTTTCAGATTTAGATTGCTGAGCTGATTGTAGAGATACACTGATATGGAATTTTCAGGTCATATATGATAACTGATGATTAACTACAGACTGATACCAGTTCAGTGGATAATTTTAACAAACTATTTTAACATAAATAATATAATGTAAAATTCAAATCATTGACATGATTGCCAATACAGGAAGTAGAACAAATATACAACCCAAAATGATTGTTTGGAATTAGCCATAATTGCAATATCGGGCTGATTACACTAATTTAGACTTTTTCATTATTGACAAGTTATATTGACCACCGATGTAATGTCCATTCATAGCATTTTGGGATCCTGCATTGCTAATGTCTATGAGCCAAGAAATAAACATGGGAAAGTATTCAGTTAGCATGTTTTATTTAGCTAACGTAAGTAACTAGTCAGACTGAGAAACTGTTTTCCAGCTAATGCTTAAACATTGTTTTTATTGAAAATTATGCAAAAGAGCACATTTAGTGAGAAACTGCATGTTTTCCAAAGTTCAAGCTGATGATTTAAGGAATTTGAATTCACTGTCATTTATACAGGAAACGCAGCAAAATGTAGCAAATGTGATTCCAGAATATTTCAAATAATCTTTTAAAACTATTGAAAATTAGAGTAAAGAATTGACTACCAAATGTAAGCATTGATTATTTCCATACTTGATGCAACTCTTAACTTCTACTTCAGTCTGGAGTTGTTTTTTGAATAAGAGGTTGCCGCCAATCAGAGCACATCTTATTTACATATGGCAGTGGCAATTTTTCTGACATTATATGATTGTAATGCATGTTAACAGATGGCTTCTGCAACACTAAATGTGGATGACAGAAACTTTCTTTTTTGGGTGGATTTGTTTTGCAGTCAACAGGAATTCACTCAGCCAATCACGGCTGTTTCTGCCATAGCAGCAACCAAGATGACCGATCACCTTACTGTATTTGTCTCCCCTCACTTTTAAACAAATATATAAAATGTTTTTTGTCATGTGAAGATTTCACTATTATATAGACTCTTTGACTGTGATAATAAATCTCAAGTTTCTTACTTTGTACAGTGGGTTTCTAGACTTTCAAAGCTTTTTGACACTTGAGACAGATATTAGCGAGTCCTTCAGTCACCATCAATGGTCAGTATCCACCTGGATGATGCATTGGCAGCCAATTTGAACCAGAACTCTCACCACATATAGAGACTATGTCAGTTTTTGAAGATGGAGATTAAGAGTAGCCAGGACATCAGGGCAACATTTCGCCTCTTTTAGTGGAAATGTCCGGGGCTTTTTTCTTAGCTGAGAAAATCTAGACTTTTTTGTAGAGTACAGTGTCCCCATCACTGCAGTGTGGAACCAAACACTGGAACAGTCTACCAACACCACTTCCAAGAGACATGCAAGCTTTCCTTGGAGGTCTCCCATCCAATTACTAACCAGACTCAGACCTGCTTAGCGTCAGTGTAACGTACAGGTGCTATGGTTGCAGGACGTACTTTTACTTTTCCAAATCTGGATAGATATTTGCATTTTGGTCAGAAAACCACACATCGTGAATTTCAAAATGACAGGTAGACGTAGGAGGTGTATTTGTAGATGAGGCAGATAAGCTGGCTGGTTCACTGGAGTATAGTTCAAACTCTACTAATAGTTGATGCTTTAAAGATTTCCTGTTCAAATGTAACACAGCTGGGCTTTCCTGCAGTCTCATCACATCCAGTACATGAAACAATGCCAGACTATTTTGATCATATGGCTATCCTAATAGATAACGAGTTAAAGTTACTCTGTGAAGTGGGACAAGTAGACATGGCTCAGAATTCACTCGTCCTATGGAACCCCATGTTCTTCTTATGACAGAAAGATCTGGAGGAGATTTATTGTGAAGAATTCACAGCTTGTCAGAAAAGTGTTCCTCTCGTTTGACCTAAAGTTCATTACAGCTTACTGGTAAACAGTCAGAGCGACCTCAGAGTAAATACACACTTCTGTCTGTATGGTAATAGTAATTAATACGTAAACTTTATAAGCTTAGTCTTTTACAAGACAAAAAAGTCACTGTATTGTAAATGTAAAAAAGAGCATATTGAAAAGATACAATATTAATATCAAACAAAAAGTAATGGAACTAAAATGAATTAAATGCATAAATTAAAATGAAATGATTAGTGATAGACCAGATAATTGGTTGGCTGATTAATGGGATTGCTTATCGGCCGATTACTTTTAAACCAAAGACCTGCCTATTAAGCATGACTAATAAACCTGTTATTTCATTTGATATCAAATAATATATATTTTTTTTTTCTCAAATGTATCGGCAGTATATATTGATGATCGACTACCCGGCATAAAGATTAGCATCAGAATCAGCCATTAAAAAACACATCAGTAAATCACTAATGGGCTAATTAAAGCTAGTTATCAGAACATTTAATTACATTGATAGCATAGCTATGCCTAGTCTCACCACATTTGTTTATTTGTTTATTGTATTGTGGTGTTTGTACTTGTGTTGGCCATAGTCCTGGGAAATTTGTTTCACTGTGTACTTGTACATATCTGAAATGACAAACCCTCACTTGAATTGACTTGATGTAACTGGACTGACTGTCCACAGACTGCTGCTGACTCCACAGTGGCAGCGGATGGATGCCTGCATTATGTTATATGAGATTGTATGGTGTACCGTTTTTTGTCGTCAATCTGTTGTAAAGTGCCTGATAACCAAAACAAACAACAACTGAAGCAATATTTCCCATAAGAATTAATGTAAATCCAATTAATCTGTTCCAGACACTCCAAAATATTAACAAAAATAAATTTTATAAAGGGGCGGCACGGTGGCTTGGTGGTTGGCACGTTCGCCTGTCAGCGCTGGGGTCTTGGGTTCGATTCCCCATCTGAGCGGAGTTTCCATGTTCTCCCCGTGTCTGCGTGGGTTTCCTCCGGGGACTCCTGTTTCCTCCCACAGTCCAAAAACATTGGGATCAGGTGAATTTGGTACTCTAAATTGTCCATAGGTACGTGTGTGTGTGTGTCTGTGTGTCACCCAGCGATGGATTGGCGCCCTGTCCTGGGATTTGTTGATTGATGTAATGCCCTGCCCTGCGCCCAGTGAGGGGGACCCTGATAAGGAATAAGCGGGTGTGATAATGAATGAATGAATGAATTTTATAAAGAATAACTATAGTTTTACATACAGAACACAATGAGAAATAAATACAAAAGACTAATGAAATTGATAAATGAACATTTAATATCACTCGTATGGGTTTACTCTCTGTTTTAAAGTGTGCCAGTGTGGTCCAGTGTAGGGATGCACCGATACCACATTTTTTAAAACCGAGTACGAGTACAAGTACTTACATTTAAGTACTTGCCGATACCAAGTACCAATAAGAGTA
>BRDA01027303.1:0-12650 GCA_036984385.1 Crenuchus spilurus | reverse complement strand
TAAAAAAAAAAAAAAAAAAAAAAAAAAAGGTCAGGTGCTTTTTAGAGGGTCGGGCGGGGATGATCACCAATTCTTTTTTTTTACTTGGCCTTATGATGGTGAAGGAAGGAAGGAAGGACGGACGGACGGACAGACAAGCAGGCAGACAGACAGATTATACAATTAGACAAGACAGACAGATAGATTACATAATTAGACAAGACAGACAGACATTTTCATTTACATCTACAGCATTTGGCAGATGCTATTATCCAGAATGACGTACGACAGTGCTTTGATTCCATTAAGAGAATTATCTCTGCTAGTACAGACAGATTAGAGTCCAAACAAAGACAGATAGATAGATGGCATAATTAGACAAAACAGACAGGCATAGATAGATAGATAGATAGATAGATAGATAGACAGACAGACAGACAGACAGACAACTTTCTGTGTGGTAACTATTAAACGCTTCAGATGTGTGATTCCTATCAAAACCACTGTGAACATTTCTGACTTTAGGATGGAGCATTTCACACCAAACATCTCTGAATGACTGATTATATCTTAAATATTTCATTATGGAGTGAATTGTCCTGTTGAAATGGAGAGCTTGAAAAATTATATTGACAACCAGCAGGGGGCAGCAGTGCCCTGTTAAATTCAATTAAAGAAGCAGGCCTTTCTTTTGGCAGCCTTAAAGGAGAAGTACAACAGGGTGACAGCTTGGATGAATTAGTCAACCTCTTTGGAGTTCTTTACTACTTCCACATTTCGTAACATCTCGATGGGTAATTTCACAGATAAGCTGCTCTGATAGTTCCGGACATGAGCTGTAATGAGGAGCGCCTATCAGCTCAAGTGCACCTGCACAGCCTGGGACTCTGGGGTTATTCACACTGAGCGGTAATAAGAGAGACGGAGAGGGAAATGAGAGTTAAACGGCTCAGGCTCTTTTATAGGAGACATAATGAGGGGGGGGGGCAAAGAGATGGAGGTGGAGACAGAGTGAGAGGAGTACAGGGAGTGAAAATTTACAGCACCTCTCCTCATGCTCTTGCGTTAAATGGGCTTTAAGGGTAATTGACATTTACATCAAGAGCGTTTGAGTGTAAAACAGAAACACACACACACATACACACACAAATTAACAAACTTTTACTAACTGCATCTCATTTTGTGGCAGCCAAATGATAATTTACATTCACCATTCAGGACTGATGTCTTTTGCATCACTCTGATTGATATGAGAAATAAACAGACATTCTCTATAAAAGGCCTCATTTACATCCTCTCAACATCTGCATTTTCAGTCTGATGTTATGGCACTAATGCACACTAATGGTCCAGTAGATAGGCTACTCAATGAAGTATGTTGTTCTGTGCTCTTTGTTTTCATAACCAGTCCGGCTGCAACTGCTCTGTGGACATAGCCCTCCAAAGGTTTCTCTGGGCTTCACAACACCATGCTGATAACACTACAGCAAGGAGGGAGGCGTGGCTGAAAGGAAGGGCTGAATACATAGCATTTGTTTTAGTTTGAGATGCTGATGCTCTAGTGCAATCTATCTATCTATCTATCTATCTATCTATCTATCTATCTATCTATCTATCTATCTATCTATCTATCTATCTATCTATGCTTATGTTTGAGTACATTATGAATAATAATGGAACAATGATCTGTGCTTCTCAGCAACATTTTATTAGATGGTTTTTATGAGGATTTCAAGAATGAAAAAAGCTCTCAATGAACACAAAGACCTGAAGGACAAACACGCAGAGACATTTTCTGTTTCCTCTTCTCTTCTCCCATCCCTCTACATCCCTCAGTCTTTCCATATCTCTCCATCCCTCTGCTTGGTCCCTCCCTCTACATTTCTTTCTATATTCTTCCATTCCTCCACATCTTTCCACATTTCTTCACCCTCTCAATCTATTCACATTTTACACTTCCTCTCCATTCACCCATCCATCAATTCCTCCACTTCTCTCCATCACTCCAAACCTCTCCATGTCTCCACATCTTTCCACATCTCTCAATCCCTCCATCATTCCACATCCCCATCAATCCATTTCCTTTATCCTCTCTCCTTCTACCACTCGCTACATCTCTCAGTCCTTTGTCCTTCCACTTTTCTGCATCCTTCCCTATTCTTTCATCCTTCCTTCCCTCCACATCCTTCCAAATCTCTCCATCCCTACACATCCTTACTTCCATCCACATCTCTCCATCCTTCCACATGTCTACATCCCTGTAAATCCCTTTATCTCTCCACATCTCTTCATCCCTCTATCTCACCCAATCCCTCCATTTCCCCCATATCTCTCTGTCCTTCCACTTCTGTGCATCCTTCCATATTCCTCCATCCCTCTTTACATCAACATCCTTCATCTTCATCACTACACATCCCTCACTCCATGCACATCTCTACATCCTTTCATTTCCCTCCTCTTTATTGTTCCATCTTCCTACATCCCTTCAAATCTCCATCCTTTCTCTACATCTCTTCACACCTATCCATACCTCCAAGTCCCTCCCTCCCTCAACATATCTCCATTTCCATCCTTCTCTCCATGACTCCACATTCCTCTATTCCCCTTCATCGCTCCACATCCCTGCATTTCTACACATTCTTCCACATCCCTCCATATAGGTCTCATCTTTTGCATCACTCTATCCCTTGACATCCCAGCATGCCTCAGGACTTGAATTATAGTGTCTTTCCCTTCCCAGCAAGCAAGCAGATGTTTGTTTATCATAGTGAAAAAATAAGAAACAACAGGAGAGAATTCCTGTAGAGCTTCAGTCTGAATCCACTGATGATAATCTCAGTCAGAACAGAATCAGCACTGAGCACTTACTGAGAGCGGCTTTACACTCAGACACAGATCAGAGGAGCTTTCTCACAGCTGTGGAATACATTTGTGACTGTGTGTGTCACGTTAAGAGCCCAATCATACTAAAATGCACTTTATAGTAAAAAAGAGAAGTATACATCACTACAGAAGGAAAGAGCACAACACAAGTACAGTGGCATTCACATGTTTGGGAACCAAAATGTCAGGTGTTTGTGATTTAAAAATCAGACCCACATGAATCATTTCAGAACTTTTTTCACCTTTACTATCACCTGTAATCTGAACACTTCCAGGGAAAATCAAGTGAAATCTTTTCCGGTGGAAAAATTAAAATAAAAATCTAAAATAATGTAGTTGCATAATTATGGACACCCTTAAGCTAATACTTTGTTGACGTGCACTTTGAATTTATGAAAGCATTTAGATTTTGTCGTTGATGTCTATCAGCATGGCACATCCTGACTTTATCCTTATTCTTTATCCCCTCTTCCAAGCAAAAGTCCAAATCTGTCAGATTGTGAGGGCATCTCCAGTGTACAGTTCTCTTCAGGTCAACCCACAGATTTTCAATTGGATTCAGGTCTGGACTGTTCTTCTGAAGCCATTCTTTTGCTGATTTAGAGGTATAGTTTTGGTCATTGTTGTGCTAAAAGGTGAAAGTTGACTGATTTAAAGAACTGTTCATAATTCCCTCCACCTTCACTAAAGCCCAGCTGCAGACAAACAGCCCCAAAGCATAATGCAGCCTCCACCATGCTTCACTGTGCATGTCGTGTTCTTTTTGTGATGAACAGTGTTGGCTTTGTGCCAAACATACCTCTTAGAATTATGACCAAAATATTCAACCTTGGTCTTGTCAGACCATAACATGTTTTCCACACACACACAATTATCGACAAATACAGTGAATAATATTGATTATCTGCTGTCAGTGCTGCATGTGAAGGTCTGGGTATATTAAGCAGTTGGTTAATGGACATGTGGACATGATGGATGTGGAGAAATAGTCACGCGTGAAGAAGTGAAGACTTGAGAAGGACCAAATCATTATGGTCAGATGACTGGGTTGAAATGTCTCAATCAATGCTTGTGGTGGTCAGTACCTTCCAGCAGTGCCCTCCAAACTCTCCAGATCTCAACCTGATCATTTGTGAGATGTTTTAAAACATCTGCTCCATAGAACCTCACAGCTCACATGACACCTTATAGAGTCCATCATGTAGTGGGTCAGAACTGCTTTGAAGGCTCTGACAGTATATTAAGTATATTATTATACTGGTCCTAATGTTTTGGTGGAGTTTCATAGGCCAGCAAATGGGAATTGTGTGTGTGTGTGTGTGTGTGTCATTTCTTTGATTGAAGAGCCAAGAATATCATCACTCTGAGGAGAACCTGCGTGGGTCTGACGTCGAGATGACGCTCTAAACTTCCCAGAAAACATAAAAACACTTGATAAAATCTCCAATATAAAACATCTACTATCACACACACACCATCACACACTCACATGCACTATCACACACTCTGTCTCATATTCCCTCTGCAGACACATTGCGCTGTGTTGAGTTTTATTGCTGCTGCAGTTTCTGAGTGCTGCAGATCAGCTCCACTGATACAGATAAACCTCTCAGCAGTCCTGCTCTTCACCCTCCATTATTGTTCCTGCAGTCATCAGATATTTAATCAGAAACACCTTCTATACAGACATAAACAGCCCACATCATTCTTCTTACCTTCTGTAAATAGAGTATGATATAGTATATGAACACTGTTAAAGTTTCACCCCAGTCAATCCAGCAAAAAAAGCCCAAACATTTCAAATGCACTGTATTAGTGATGTCACAGAATCCAACGCAATGCACATCTATTCACTCTATAGCAGTTTAGCCTTGCATCTCTGTCACTGAAGGGTTTCAGCCTGGACTGTTCTTTGAATGATGCAACCAGAACAGAGATCATTTACATATATCAGAGCCTATACAACCAAGCACAACATATTAGGTACATAGTTTTTCAGAGCTCCACATTAACAGGGTGATACGTAAATGATAAATTACATTGAACATTGATTGCTGTAAAAATTATCCATCCATCCATTTTCACACCCACTTAATCCTTATCAGGGTCGTGGTTAGTCCCCTACCCCCTCACGGGGCGCAGGGCATTACAGTATCCAACTAAGCCCAGGACAGGCACAAACACACACGTATGGACAGTTTTTAGAGTACACAATCCACCTGACCTCCATGTTTTTGGACTGTGGGAGGAAACCGGAGACCCCGGAGTAAGGAAACCCATGCAGAGACGGGGAGAACATGGAAACTCTACTCAGATGGGGACTCAAACCCAAGACCTCAGAGCTGAGAGGCGAACATGCTAACCACTAAGCCACCGTGCTGCCCTGTAAAAATTATATATATAAATTAAAAAACACAACGTATTAAATGAGATTCATGTCTTTTGCCTCCTGCACCAGAAGATACATAAAGATTTCCAAGTTTAAGATTACTTTTAAAGGAAACTCAGTGTATGTGTTCAAAAAAAGTTTGTGTTCTGTGTGCTTTTGTTGATGGTGTGAGTAGATGCTGGAACTATCAAATCTTATCATCAAATGTATACATATGCAATGTGTTCTTTAATTTCTTACTCTGCAGTTGGTCAGAAGGTGATATAAACATGTTAGTTTCAAAGAAAGATACTTTTTTTGTTAATCATTTGATGTTTTAGGCTTTACAAGGTTAAAGGTACAGTAACAAAAACAGCCAGTTTATTTCTCTGAAAATGATCATAAACAATAATTATGGCTATTTTATATATATATATATATATACATAAATTAATGTATTGTGTTTTTATTAATTAACTCTAAGTTACTTATGAATGAGTTGCTTTTTTGTCCATCAGTTGTGCTGTTAACTTAAAAACGACAAAGGACATCAGTCTAAAGGCTAAGCCCATTTAATTCCATCTCACTCATCACTAAGTGTGTTTACATTCACTTACAGTTTTTCTCAGTTGATTTGGTTCATTTCTCAGATCAGAATTGAAATTCTCAAAACTGTTCATTCAATCTCCACATCACTTTGTCACTTGTAGACATCATAATAGCATTTCTCATTGTGTTTCTCATTTTGCAAATGCTTTTGTACATTCATGCAAATGGTCAAGTACAATTATCTGCTGTTCTTTACATTATCAGTTGCTTATGTCATGTTAAACAAAATATGTTCTACTGATTGTCTGTTAAATTGTCTTACCCTCCAAAACATTTAGGTTTAGGGTCATCGCCTCATTCACTACATGCAAAAGTGCTGAACATGTTCTCATATCGCTCAGGCATCATTTGTACATTTCTATGAAACTTTTTTGGTAAATTTAGGTCATTTATCCTAAATTGATGAAGTTGTACAATCATCCAAGGTGAATCTTGGTGTTCAGGTAAGAAGGGGAATTTGTTAATGTTTAGATCAAACAATCGTCAAACAGTTCTCAGTGTCACCAGATGAGAATGAACCAGCTGTACAAAGTTCCATTTCAAAGACATGGTGACAGGGTGAAAGAGCTGGGGTACCAGTATGTACCGGTAAAACTGTTATGCATACTGACATATTTGCTGTGGTTGAAACATCTGTAACTGTTTCTTGTCCAAAATGAACATTATATGCACCTCATTACTACAGTGTATCATAGAGCTGGAATCAGGAGAACCGCTCCACACTTTTATACTTGTAAGAGGCTTCAAACTTGCAAAATGCAGAAGGCGTGGTCAAAACATCATTGGCCAAAGGGCTACCACAGATGTACGAGGCCAACGGGGAGGAACCATCACAATGTGTGCTGCTTATACATATTCTCATTATAGGGCCCTACAACATACAGCATCTTGTTACATTCTTGTACACCATCTACAGGGATCATCCCTGATAATGAGGTGTGATGTATGAAGATTTGCCCAAATATGTGGTCATTTCGGATAATGTGTGTTTTCACCACTCTAACACCATCAGGCAATGGAGCCTGCAGCCTTTAGAGGCTGGTTTAGACACTCCAGGAGATTCCTTACACACTGCATAGCAAGAGAAGATATTCAGTGTGACGTGGATGAAAACATAGAATGCTGATGGAGTTCCTCCCACCCTGTTCTCCATCCCTAAACCTAACTGAGGAGCTCTTCTCAGTCTGGAGATGGAAGGTGTATGATCAGGAGTCGCACACCCAGATGAACCTGCTGACTGCTGTGGAGGAAGCTTGTGAGGATATCACAGCAGGTGCCTGTAGAGGCTGGTTTAGACACTCCAGGAGATTCCTTACACGCTGCATTGCAAGAGAAGATATTTAGTGTGATGTGGATGAAAACATGCGGCCCAACAGAGAGGAGCATCAGGATGTACAGAAAAGAAGCTCTGTAACTCCTTAAGTTGTTGTCTCAGGTTGTTTTGAATGTTTAGAGGACGTCTGTAATTTTGTAGTTTTTGTACTGTGTTATTGAAAGCTGCCAGTTGTCCATCTTTCCTGAAAATCTACTTTTTGTCAACACATTACTGTGTGAACAGTACAATAAAAGAATTTGTCTGTATACATTTAATTCCAGTCCAATTTCTTGCAGTCAGCCTCCCACAGACAGTCATGTGTAACTTTATGTGCTGTGTAAGTTTGTATTTTGTATGTAACACATATCGTTTCAATTGATAAACCACAGAATGTGCAGCGTTTCTGTAATGAAGAGCTGACATGACTAAGTATTCTGATGACCTTGTTCATAGGCAATGACACACAGACGAGACATTCTGATGGCACTGACTAGTTAATTGACATAAATATTTGCTTTTGAGGCAAAAACAAAGAATTCTGAGTGTGGTACAGGCTTTTGCTCAACTTCACATTGAGTTTTGCTGTTTGCACTAACTGTTGTGAGAAATGCACTTGTTGTGATGAGAATGTAAATTATGATGTGAGAAATGTACCAAATCGACTGAGAAAAACTGTAATAATCTAATTATAATCAGATCTGATTATTCACGTGATCACGTGAACAGTGTGCTGTGATTTCTTAGACCGGATTAGAAATCTGATGCAGAGAGCTGGATCTGAGCTCAGTAATAGGCTTTTTCACTGCATGTATACTCATATTCTGATTCTGTTATTTCTCAGTCTGAGCATGTGCAGAATCAGAGCACTGACCCCAAAACAGCAAAAAGAGTTTAAAACAGCACCAACAGAACACTTTTAAAGCTGAAACCAACTATATGCCTGAGGATCTGAAGAACTGAAACATTCTTCATCTTCTAATTGGTATTTAACATCCAAACTGAGACATTTCACTAAGTGTGCTGATAGACATAATTGTTCATAAAAAAATAAGTTGGTGCTTATTTGGTAAGTTGGTGCCTCTGTATAAAAGGTGAAGTTATGGACTATTAAAACCATTAATAATGAACATACATGTTTATCAAAATCTGCAGAAGAAAGTTCTAATTTTACATCACGTCCTTCTTCTGTGAGTTTATTGGCTGGTTGTAAAGCAGAAACCTGATTACTGTCTGGCTCATGCAGACCCAGAGCTTTCTATTATCTGATTACCCAACTGCAGGTAAACGACTATGATTTTACAAATTTGATTTTCTGCATTATAAGCATGTAAACATACTCAGTGATACCAAAGTCATTACATGACAAGTCTGTTCACTCCGCCATCAGGTTAGTAACACAGCCGGCCAGTCATTTCCAGCCATACAGGTTTGAATGAAGAGAGGCCTATATATATCCCACGCTGGAAAGAGAAAGTAACATTTAAAATACATATTCACAATCACTGGTATAACCTGATGCCCTGCCCTGCACCTAGTGAGGGGTTAGAGGACTAACCGCGACCCTGATGAGGATTATGCGGGTGGGATAATGGATGAATGAATGGTATGACCTGACAAAAATGGTCCAACTTACCTGTATCACTTCAGTTCAAATAAATGAGAAAAATATGATTTTGTAAGGTTTTTCTGACTACCATGGTTGTATATCCATTACAACAGGAGACTTTATGACACCTCTATTGTTTATGGCTGTTTCCATGGTTAGCATGTTTTGTATATGACCAGACTACACTAATTTGTGCATGTGTTAATGAAAGACTATGATAGGCCCAACACTTTTACTAATACAGTGGTACCCCTACTTACAAACATCCCCACTAACGAGTATTCCAGGTAACGAGTCAAGATCTCAGAATATTTTTGTTCCAGGTAACGAATAAAATTCCAAGTAACGAGTAGCGTAAATTAGTTCAAGTATGCCAACCGCTAGGGGCGCGGCGGTCGTAGAGCCCTAGATGCTACTGTAGAAGAAGAGCTCAGTTATTACCTTTGACCGCTGTCCAGTGAAAGTGAAAGTGCTAGTGAAAGCGACGCAAAGAAAGCAAAAGGTAGTGAACAAGAAAGTTAGATAAATTTTACTTTTACATGATAAGTGTAACTATGCCATTCACGTATGCCCATCCTCCTGTCCTCCTTAGCCGCCAGCGTACACGAGCACCGTCGTCATCTCGTTTTTAAAAAACCCATATAAACACATTATTTAGCATATTAAAGTATACTGTATATTGCCTGGCTGACACGGATTAATCCGTTTTACATGTATTCTTATGGGGAAAATGCATCCAGCTAATAAAGCAAACCAGCTAACGAGCTCAGCTCCTGCACGGATTAAACTTGTGAGTAGGGTTACCACTTTATGCTGATAGTTTTATTCTACTGATGGGAGGAACTAATACTACAGTCATCATGTTGATCAGCATGGTCTGTCCCATTATCCAGTCTCTTTATATGACATGATACCAGACAAGTCACTTCTAGCACTACTAGTGTTATTCTCTGTAACACATCACAACACTACACACATCACTCATTTTATTGCATCTCCAAAAATACTGATATTTGTTTGCTGTTCCCACAGTCACCAAAGTTACGCTAACTAGCACAAGTTACACCAGGAGCTAGCACAAATAAAAATGAGAAACAGTGAAAAGAAATGGAAAGAAGATTATCAAAAAACAATAAACACACCTTTACCTTTACAGAAGATTAATTAGAAGCAGGACAACAGACCAGATCAGTAATCAGAACTATGCAATAAACCACATCCCCACCACTGTGTGTTTGTGTGTGTTTCTATCTATACGCATCTTTTCTGCCAGACCCTGTCTGTGTAGTTTCCACATTTCAGATGCTAACACGATACTGTGGCTAATGCTGTTAGCTTTGCTTTTTATCAGCTCTGTGCAGCAGGAGTTTATACCAATTTAGATCCTAATTAAATAAAGTTTTTCACTGTTTGGGTTTCTGAAGTGCAGCAGGAGGTCTGGTGTGTGTGTGTGTGTGTGTGTGTGTGTGAGAGAGAGAGAGAGAGAGAGAGAGAGAGAGAGAGAGCGAGAGAGAGAGCGAGAGAGAGAGAGAGAGGCCTGCAGCACAAACTGAGGAAATTAAACAGCAGATGATCTGCCTGAGGACAGAGAAGAGTTTGGCCAAAATTAGGAGAGAAATTAAAACCAAGAATCTAAATTAGTTGACACACTGAGACATACACAGTCTGGCTTCTATTTATACATGAATCATGATGCCACGTCATATTATACAGTATATAATAATTATATTAACATGTATTACATACATGTAAGTATATATCAGTCAAAGGTTTGGACACACTTTCTGGACATTCAGTGGTTTTTCATTATTTAAAATGTTCATTGCAGATTAATACTAAAGTCGCCCAAACTATGAATAAACACATATGTAATTATTTAGCGAACAAAAAAGTGTTTAAAAACCAGAATATGTTTTATATTTTAAATTCGTCAAAGTAGGCACCTCTTGCTTAGATGGCAGCTTTCTTGGCATTTTCTCAGTCAGCTTTATGAGGTAGTCACCTGAAATGGCTTTCAGTTAACAGCTGTGTCTTGTCAAGATTATGACTTGCATTTCTTGCCTCTTAATGTGTTTGAGACATTAGTTTTGTTCCTACTGAAGAATCTAAAATCTAAAACATATTTTGGTTTGTTTAACATTTTAAGTTTACTACATGATTCATTATGTGTTCATTCATAGTCTGGATGACTTCAATATTCATTTACAATGTAGGAAAAAAGAGAAAAAAAATAAAAACATTGAATGAGAAGGTGTATATACAATATGGCCCATGTATATT
Organism: Crenuchus spilurus; assembly: GCA_036984385.1. Classification (NCBI taxonomy): domain Eukaryota; kingdom Metazoa; phylum Chordata; class Actinopteri; order Characiformes; family Crenuchidae; genus Crenuchus; species Crenuchus spilurus. The sequence goes on along the minus strand of BRDA01027303.1, from coordinate 1,610 downwards.
AGATATACAGTATGTTTTATGAACATGAACATTTGTGTTCAGACTTTAATTTAAAAAACAACATTTTATCTAAATTAAAACAAATTATATAATTTATATTTGTTGCATAGAAAGTGACATATTCCAAGCCTTTTAAAATGTTGATACTGTTTGATTAGTAATTTCCCCTAAAAATCCAAATGAAATATTCTAATAATTTGAGATTCAGGATTTTTGATTGTCATGAGTTAGAAGTCAAACTGATCAACATTAAAATACAAATGCTTGAAAGGTCACTTTACATGTAATGAATTTATAATATATCACAGTTTATGTTTTTGAATAAAATAATGAGTGATTAACTTTCTGTAGAATATATATATATATATTTTTTTTTTTTTTTTTTTTTTTTTTTTTTTTTTGATGCACTAGTATTTATGTAAGTGTCTGTATCTGTTTATGAGATACTGATGAAAAAAATCTAATTAATATCAGACAGACTGCTGCAAGCAATAAATCAGGATGTTTTTCTGTTCAGGTCAGCAGAGAGGAGACTAAATGGGGGCAAGCTGACCTCTAATGTGGTCACACAGCTGCTCACTATGACCTATAAGTTCTGCACTGACTTTAACTGTTTCAAATGTGTAAATCAATTACACATGAAAGTGGTGGTGGTGTGTGTTGTGTTACGTGCCCTGCACAAGTAAATCAGACACAGCAGAGCTGCTGGAGATTTTAATCCACCTTATAGATGTAAAGTCAGAGACAGCAACTCATCTGTTGCGCCAGTTGTGTTGGTCCTCTATTCATTCACTGGTACTCACACGCTGCTTTTGGCTGGATGGTTAGTGCACTATTTTCACTCCAGCAATGACACTGAGGTGTCCTGATCAGTGAAGATCAGAGTGAAATGAGGCTGACAAAGTATACAGAGAAAGAGATGAACTACAGTCTGTAATTGTATAACTAAAAAGTGCACCTGTTTCATCAGAAGAGCTGACACTGGTGTATAGTGTACATGCAAGGTATGTGTATTTAATGAAATCACCAATATACACATATTCCTGGACATGCTATTCTGATAATGTTACAGTTAACAGAATTATTCAATATCTATTAATTATTCACTATCCAATTTGAATTATTGAGCATTTACTATAAATTATTTAGTATCCAGTATAATTATTCAGTTTCCATTACAAACTATTCCGTATTTACTCAGTAACTAATGTCAACATTTTGTAGTTATGACAACGACTAACTATTTTACTGCATAAATTAATAAAAATTAATGGGAAATGAAAATCCTGATGATGTTTGCTATAAAGGGCAGCAGTTTTAATTGACTTCATGCTGCCTTTTCAGAGTCAGAAAGCTTCTGCTTCTGCAGTACTGATAAGTGATCAATCAGACTGTCAGCAGCTGATGATGTCATCCTCTACAGGACACTGTGCTCTATTGAGTGAAATACTGTGTTTAAAAGAGCATTGGATCATTATTTAACACCCAGAAACAACACTCTACACACTACACACTAACAGCTGAGCTAAGGTCAGTCAGGGACTGGTCAGAGAAAAACACTATTTTATATATATATATATATATATATATATATATATATATATATATAT